>JAWQFJ010027408.1:0-17500 GCA_034096865.1 Theodoxus fluviatilis
AAAACACAAATTTAATCCCCTACACAAGATCAACAAAAACAAAATGCATATATATCGAATCCTTGTCCATTTCTCATGAAGTAGGTATAATTTTTTAGTCAAAATGACGATGTTCTTTTTTGTTCGTGGCTTCGATAGGGATGAACCCATCGTTTTTTCAATTTGTCCCCGCTGTTGGACGGCCAATTGGACATGCTACTTGCAGTCGAGGGGATTGGGGGTTGCGATGAAACGCTCTCATTGATGCGAATCTCAGCACGTGTCATCTCGTACAGAGCGAGCACACTCCACAACCCCTGCCTCCTCTTCCTCGCGCTGCCACTTGTCTCGGAAGGCTGAAGCTCTTCACCGTTGATCTGTTGCACCGCAGCAGAGAGTTCAGATTTCTGCGTAATTGGTTCGCTGTGCACGTTTGGTCGAAGGTTGATGCGTCGTACGTTGGCCGACTTTCAGCGAGTACACGCTTGTCTGCAGGCTTTTCACGTGCGATTAGAGGTTTTGTGGAGTATGGTGCAGCGGGCATAGCGGACGCAGAAAATGAAGGCAAATCACGTTGACTGGGAACGGAGAAGGCAGTGGAAGGACAAAAGTTCGATGGAGCTTGCTCACCAGTGTTGTCAACGTGGTTGCTTGTGTCCTTGTTGCGTCTTTGTTGGTCTCTGCGCAGTTGGGCATGAGGTTTTCTTCTCCAGCTGTTATTCGCGCCATTGAAGGAAGATGGCTGACCGGCCTGTGACCTAAATCTCAGCACCACTATGGCAACATTACGTTCTCCAAAAACTTTAAAGGATGACATGGACTCATTGTATTGAAGAGTGGAGAGCATAACCTCCAATGCAGCTGTAAGACCAATAACTGGCATGGTACTACCACTCATTCACTTCTACCGGCGAAAAATCAGGAGAGCGACGTAAACACGTTCTGCTGCCCAGGTGAGGGCGCCTGGAGAGAGAGAGAGAGAGAGAGAGAGAGAGAGAGAGAGAGAGAGAGAGAGAGAGAGAGAGAGAGAGAGAGAGAGAGAGAGAGAGAGAGAGAGAGACAAGTCACTGAGAAAACTCCCGATTCTGTGCAACATTAATTATTCATATTCTTCGTTTGGTGGCACAGCAGTCTTCGAATACCATGGTTGACGCGACTGGGCAAGTGCACTTGTAAATTCGCGATCAACGAGGTTATCTGATTTGATTGCGTGAGGTTTGCATGACAGTCAAAAGTATTAAACGTGCATTTATTGCATTCAGCATACATTCCTCTTTCCCATGCATGCTAAGATGCTTGTGTATGTTACTGATTGTCTGCTAACGTTATTTTGATTCTGATGTCGATCGAGCGCACAAACCCGCTATTCTGGTGGCTATGGTAATCAAGGCAGGCGGCCTTGACATCCAACGGGATTCCCTGCTTTCAAAGAGCTGAATTGAATGGGTACCCTGCATTCATTAGCTGGCGGAAGTTTTGCACGGCGTTTATGGCATTAGTTTTCTATCCATAGCATTCAGCTTGATTTCCTCTCTCCAATGTATGTGTTGCACTTTTCTCTTGCAATGCCCTGTTGTACGGGGGTTCTCCTAGCTTGCGCCGGGAAGTCGAAATTCACAAATGCTGGTGGTCCTTTTCGATAGACTTTATTCACGCACTGGTCGAAGCACAGCAGTGACAGTAAACAATATCGTCGTAGCAACAACTCTATGGCCAGTGCCGCAGAGGACTCACTGATCCTCACTAAGGAGGACTTGTATCCTCTAATTAAGCTCTCACCTTAACTCTGTCGTATCTGCTCTCTCGTGTGTGTGTGTCTGTCAGATTGAATTGGATTGGATTGGTGTGTTTTACGGCCTATCAGCCTTTGTAGGCTATGTAAAGCCAGTAAGCACGAACATCACTAGAACAGTTTAGAGTACACGCAAATCAAGTCACGGTGTCTCTTGTTCTTTGCCTCTTACGAATCGTGTAGGGAGACGCGGTGGGTCAATTCTTCCCTCGAACCCACAGGGGGATGTGTCTGTCGGGCTTATATGCCCTCTACACAGGTTCCAGACACTTCCAGAAAAGCGTACGATCTATTCCACTGCCGCGAAGCTTCACGAATGACGTCACGTGACAGTCAAGACAAATTTAGCCCGACTCAATCACATGACCAGGTAACCGAATTAGCGGAGAGGCTGATAAAAACAAACCAATTGCACTACAATGTTCGGGTTCGTTCTGGAACCTTCACAACATATGCAAGGATGCTTTTGTATTATATTCCCGATTGTCTCCAACTTCGATTTCCTATTGATCGACAGCGACATATTTGAGGCTTAGAAAACGAGACTACTAACTTTCCCCTTCTGGTGTGAGTTTGTTTTGGGAGTAGTAACAACAGATTAGCAGTATAAATTGTCCTTGCTCAGTGAAAGCCCCCACGCTCACATCACGTTTGTAAATGGCGCGTAGCCAGTGACCGCTGCAAGCGTCAGCGCTTCCCGGTAGTGCTCTCTGTCCTTCTCCCGTGCCCTCATACTCACGCCCATGATTATGAAATAAGCAGAAAAGAAAGATGAAACACGAATCCTTATTTTGCGGTAGGATTTTCTAACAAATGTGACACTAGCACACCACAGCAATCTTATACACACTCGCAAAGCGACTCCCGCAAAAACTCAAGTGCGCTGCCGCTACCTACTGTCGGCCATAACGGTCAAAAACAAAATTTCGGGAAATGGGTAGATCTTCATAGGGGTGAGGGGGGTGGGAGGTTTGGGTGTCGCTAGTAGGGAGTAGTATCGTTTTCAAGTCTCTCTCTCTCTCTCTCTCTCTCTCTCTCTCTCTCTCTCTCTCTCTCTCTCTCTCTCTCTCTCTCTCTCGGCTAAAGTATACTGGCTCCTCAAAAAGAAGCAAGGCATGTATGTATTGTTGTGATGGGCCGGTGGCCTGAACAATAAAATCAATCAATCAATCTCTCTCTCTCTCTCTCTCTCTCTCTCTCTCTCTCTCTCTCTCTCTCTCTCTGTATACGTGTTTGTGTGTGCGTGCATGCGTGCGTGCTCGCGCGCAAATTTCGTTTTACTTTACTTACCGAGAACGTCGAGTAGATCGCAAAACTTCGAATTTGTTGAACTTGAAGTCGACATCTCGGAAGCCGCCATCTCTGGGCTGATGCACCGTGCGTGGAAATAGGGTACCTAGGTTTGAAGGCCGGGCGAATTTGGGACGACAGTACCGATTTTCACAGAACCTCGTAGGTACATACGCAAGTAAAAATATTTTGCAAACACTTGGTCCTCAACGGCTTAAGGGCGGCGAGTACATTACCGTGAAAGAAGAAAACTAAAAGCTTTCGTTCTCTGCAATTCCTGCTTTACTTTTTGCTCCTGTTTGCTTGGAACTATAGTGTGAGTACAGAAGTAATTTAATTGTAGCGAGGCCTTTTAGGTGACTTGTAAAGCGTGGTACAGACCCTAAATGACAGTTCCCAAAACAGCAAGCATGGACACACTTTAGTCGTCACTTGTTTACAATGCGTCTGCCTCTTGTGCATTACCTAAATTATATTGGTATAGTGAACGTATATTGTCAGAATTGATAGTGAGATAGTTTATGAGATTGATAGGGTTGGGCTTCAACTCGTTGTGTTTCCATGCCAACCCCCGCCCCACTCCCTCCCCGTCGCTGATGGAATTTGAACGACCACTGTTTAACATGCAGACGAAATTCAAAACTTAACGTATTCCTCCTCATCAACTAATCTGATGACTTCACGTCAACAACGAACTAATCTGGCTGGAAATTTGACTGAAAGAGCTCGGTTTTGTTCTAATGATGCTTTCTCCTCCAAACAAATTTGAAACAAGAACAAAGCTCAGAGACGATTTTTCTCCAGAAAGATCGTCTGCGTTTCTCGATACAGTCGATGAAGTAGTGCCGCTGTGTCACTACAGCGGTGAACGTGGAGGGAAGCAGACGAGAAGGACAACGCTGCGGTGTCAAGTGCTTGCTGTCTGCAAAGCTTGCTGAGAAATTTCTGAAAGACTGAGTGTCTGTGAGACAAACTTCACCACTGAGTGTAACCGTGAGTAGAGGGAGTAAGTTATATGTTTATAATCACGTTTTCAAGTTCATTATGATTCATACATTGATCTGAACTATATTAGATTTCGACTGACGGCTGTGCAATAGCTGATAGCTTTCACTGAATTCAAAGCTCTTACCTCTTCCCCCTATACACTCTCGATGACACATAGTTTGTCCCAAAATTGGGAGAAAACTACTGGAAATAACTTTTCTCACTTAATATTGTTGACACGGAGTGGAATACGCATCCATTCGGGATTTTCTCTCTCCCTCCAACTCCTCCATTTCCCCGTCTCTCTCTGTCTCTCTCTGTCTCTGTCTCTCTCTGTCTCTCTATGTCTCTCTGTCTCTCTGTCTCTCTCTCTCTCTCTCTCTCTCTCTCTCTCTCTCTTCTGTGCTGCGCTGCGACTTATCAAGTGCACCACGCTCTCGCCAGCACCGCTAATTTTGAAAATAAACACAGCGCTTTGCCAGTCGCCGGTCTACCAGCTGCTGTAGAAGCGTCACTGTCGTTATGGTCGCAACTCAAGAACTGTCGTCTTGAAAATTCGTCGGTGAAGCGGGTAACAGTACCGTTGTTTTGAGGTTCGGGCAGCGCGGCGGTCAGGCATTACCTGCAAGCCCTACCATGCAAGGAACGTGGCGACGAAAGCCTCCATCCCAGGGCCGGGTTTGAAAATAGGTAGTCGATCTTGGTATCAAGATCTTGCTTCGCAGTAAGAGCTAGCTAAAAAAAAAACTACCCAACGTGACGAAGTAATGCGCATGCGTAGACGTCACGACAAGAGGTGAACTCGCCACATGTCAATGGCCGACGTGTTGCCGGTTCACTCAGAAAACGCTCTATTTCGAGATACTAGCAACCCATCCAAAGAAAATATAAGCCATGCACAGCATTAATTTATCAAAGGTGTATGTTGAATGCATTAATAGATCGTGAAACCTCCTACAGTTTACACATCGAATGCAGGTCAACGCAGCCACGCCGAACATTTGTCTCCAAGATGGCGGCGCGCACTGTACTCATGCTGTCCGCCATCTTGAATCTTAAAAGGAAGCACCTCTCAATCTGCCTCGCTCAATCTACGCTCGTCTACGATTGGCTCGATAGCAAGCAAAGAATGAAACTGCCCATTCGGCGAGATCTGCGTAGATCTACCGAGATCTTCGCATTTTCAAACCCAGCCCAGCAGCGACGGGATCAGCGGCGAGCAGAAATTCACCGAGGCAAGGGTGAGCGAGATGTTTTTCAAACCGTTTCGCTTGAAAATGCTGTAATTGAATCCGGCGCGAATTTGGATTTTGAACACGATGATGCATGCAAATCACGTCCTCCGGCGTCACCACCTCAGACAGCCACGGCGCTCTTGACCTTCGACCTCACTGGCGGGTAAACCAGCTTGACAACACAAGACGCATCCAGTCATCTCCAGACCAAGGTACACGTACGAATTATGCGTATTAATACGGGAGAAAAAATGAAATACGAAAATTACGCATGTCTCTGAAAAAATACGGTGGAAAAAATGCAGCTTTTGCGTATTTGTAAATGTGCAATTTCGCGCGATAAAGTGCACGTCTGGCATGGAGAGCTGGTCGTGACTCTTTGCCGTGGAACAGTTTATATCCGGCAGTTTCATTGGTCGACAGTTATCAACTGACCATTCAGGGCCAATCATAGCGCTCCTACCAACAACGCTCTGTTTCCGGAAAAGTTTGAGTGGCACACACAGTCTGCGAGAAAGCTCATGGCCACCATGCCGAAAAGAAAAGGAATTTTGCCTTTAAGCAGTGCAAAAAAGACAAAGTGAGATCAAGTTTTTCTGCCGAAGTATCGGCAGATGCCAGGTATCGTTGAATCGGCGACAGATGTGCACCATGCGAGATGCATTTATTGCGACTGTGACTTCAGTATTTCCCATTCTGGATACTTCGACATCGCCCGTCACTGTTCTGGGAAATATCACAAACAACGAGTCGAGGCAGAAAAGGAAAAAGCAGGCATTTCGATGCAGGACAATTTTCTTGTTTCAAAGTCCGTAACAACGGGAGAGGAGAAAGTAATCCGTGCTGAAGTGATGATGACTGAACTGATCGTCAAATCAAACCTGCCCTTGTCAACGTCTGACATCATTTCCAGTCATGCTATTTACCGAAATGGCGCTGATCTCTCTCTAGCAACTGCAGCTGGACACCAAGGTACCATCAACTCTGAGATCGCGGCCCCAACACCTTCAGCCCAAGAAGTGATCACAATATAATTTTGGGAAGTGCCTTTCAGACGAATTATGGAACATGTGTCCAGCCGACAGAACATAACAGGAGTTAGAGAAGAAAGTGCTGCTGCTATTGCTCCCCGAGCCATTCCAGATAAGGAACCCCCTACACTGCACAGGATGTCTATCCCATCGACAGCATCTGGTCCCTGCAACATGGCTCATCTCAGCAATCCCAAGCAGGCTCCATTCCCTGAAGACTCGAAGATCATTCCTGTTCCTGAAAATCCGCGACACACTTCAAGACATCGCGCCAGGGACGGTGACGACGCAGACCGACCACGTGGGCAGAGCGTGCGAGCAGCGAGAAAACAGCAATTCGCACGAAATGCTCCATAGTATCGTGTCGAGGCCATCCACTGCCCATTGTTTATGATTCGCGGACACTCCATAACTGGTTTCCAGTTCTGCTGAGGTTATCGTATTGTTTATCTCTCGCATTTAATTCTTCGCATTGTAATAGACCGGACTGGTCTTCATAATAATTTTTTTTCGTTCGCTGTCTCTCTCTCTCTCTCTCTCTCTCTCTCTCTCTCTCTCTCTCTCTCTCTCTCTCTCTCTCTGATCGCTTGTCGGCCTTTTGGCTACGATCAAAGCTTACTGGCTCTTGCCTCTGCAGCAGCAGCCTTTGCTGCTGCAGAGCCTTTGCTGCTGCTCCGCTGATGGCATCTCTTAATTCCTGGTGTTGCTGAAACTCGATTTCACTTACCCGGCGTTCTTCTTCAAATTATGTATCTCTCTCTCTCTCTCTTTCTCTTTCAGGCAGGGAGATTTTGAAATTAAAATACACAACAAAGCAGTTGGTTTGGCGAGCAGACATCCTCTCCTCAAGTATGAGTGGAAATTGCTCGAGTCAAACAATAAGTAGGTGGAAACTGAATTCTCAAGGGAGATTGCTGTACAAAGGCAGGCTGGGGGACAGGAGTACAGGGAGAGGGGGATGCAATGAAAATTCAGACAAATTGATGATGAGCGGGAAACTGGGAAGAAATTGTCCTAATGACAAAACTATGGAGATTGGCATGATGTACACGATACAAATGAAAGAGGGAATTACGAGCAAGCAGCTTGCTAAGTGGATTGGTTGTGGCGTGCTGTTTGCAACTTCATTCGTCCTATAGGTAGGGAAATATACACGTTGATCGTCACAACAATATGTCTAGAAAATAAATGGTAAATGAGTGATCACGTGAAGAAACATAAAAACAAAACACTGTTTAAAATAGAAAAGACAGAAAAAGGCAGTCAAAATAGAAAATAATAATGTTCTTCCATTTAGGAGCCAGAACTGCTGCTATAAAAGTTGTGGAACCGTGCTGGGCTTTGCCAAGTGCTTTTACTGTGTACGTCTCGTGACATTTGTACAAAGGTTTGTCCCAAACAGCGGCTGGCTCTGGCTGTCTTCCCTGCCCTTGTCCTGCCTGGAGACGTTCCCTCCCCAACAGCCAGTGTGCGTGCAGACAGCGCCATTTGCAAGTGACAGACTGAAACACACCTTGCACTTGTGCTCTTCACACAGCTGTGTTTTAGCTTCGCCACACAGATGGGCAAACGTGCAGAGACGTGCAACTAAGTAGAAAGAAACACGACTCATGCTGATTGGGGAAAGCGAGGGGAAAAGTCAAAGGTGACCAGGTTACACGAAACATGCATTGGCAGTGCCTAGCATGACAGGGACAGCTGTGTGTGTGGCGATTTCTTGCTACCAAGCTCAGAGGCAGACAGAGGCTTGCTTACTTGCTGGAAGATGCAGTGTGGCTGCCTCAGTAGTGAACAAGCCAAGTAAGACTGGTGTGCACGTGTGTGGGGGTCAGGGCGAAGCCATAGACAACAGACAGGCGGTGTTGATGCAGCACAGAAAGGTAGAATGGCTGAACACCCCACCAGGTCCCTAGAAACACCCTCAACTGCCACCACAAACACAGCAGCACATTTTGTCTCACAGAGAGAAAGAACTGTCCTCATGCATAGACACAGCGATACACTCCTCTAGACAGATTTACATGAGGATTTGTACAACTGTGTTGGGAAATATAGAGGGAAAATAATGACACTGATGTGTTTACGTCATAAAGATGCAGAAGACACTTCACAGAAGATGAGTAGATAGGACGTATACCCCTGTCTCTTTGTTTCCTCTCCATCTGCGTGCATCCTGGCTTATTCCTCCTTCTCTCTCTCCACCAGACACCTAAGCGTGCTGCGCTACAACCCTACTCAGACAGCCAGTGACCTTGCCCAGCACCACCGCAGCTGGCTGCTCACTCCAGACCAGGCTCCAGTCCTCCACCGCCACGACCGCCTGCTCCACCTCTGGGGGCCGCCAGGGGCGGGGAAGAGTCTGCTTCTGGTGCACAGAGTCAGGCTGTGGCTGCAAAGCGACAAGTACGTTTTCCTGTGTATGGGAAATACAGACCACTCTGTGCTTCTGCAGCACCTGGGCAGGGCGACTGTCAGTGCAGCCAGGGGAGTCTCGCACAGGCTGACGCTGTGTCGTGATGCACTCTACTTCCTTCGTTCAGTGGAGGAGCTAGGACGGCGAGTGTCCCCTGACGATATTTGTGTCGTGGTAGACGAAGTTGATAGTGACCTCCTTTCCAAAGCCCTCACTGCCTTGGAGTGGCACCAGATCTCCTGTCTGTGGACTGCCAGTGTCCAAGACATCCCACACACAGCGTCAGCGCAGTTTTCCAGACTGGGAGGAGAAAACGTTCAGCTTCTCCATTCTTTGAGATGCCCCGCACACGTGGTGGAGGTGGCTGGACATCTGCAGAGAGCCGGGCCCGGCACCCCAGCCATGACAGCCTTCCCCTGCCTGCCTGCCCGCCTCGCCACAGCCTCCGCCAAGGTGCTGTACCACCCCTTCCACCCCCACTGCCGTGCACTGCTTGAAGTCTCTCCCCACTTTGACTGTGGAGACTGCAGCCAGTGGCTGAAGTCTTCCCTGTCCCCCCTGGCGGAGGGACTCCCCCTGCAGGATGAGCAGTGGCGACACTGGGTCATAGTGTGCACAGGGGATTTGAATCCAGACAGAGGTGTGATGGCCGTGATGGTGGCGTGGCTCCGCAGGCATGGCGTACCTGCTGTCGGTGAGTGGCAGTCACACTGGGACAGTGACATCTCCAACCTTCCTGTCTCTGTGGTGGAGGTAGGGGCACGAGGCCAGGGGTCACAGATCAGGGATGAGAAAGCCGCTTGGAGGGAAAGAGTTGTCTCTGGTGAGGACATACAGGGACGCATCGCAGTCCACTTTGTGAGTTACTTCTCCATCACCGGCATGGAGAAACCCTCCGTCCTTGTGCTACACTGGGACGGGAGAGATGACCTCCCTGACCACCAGAGCAAGTCAGCCAGGGAGGACAGAGAGAGACGACACAGAGAACAGCTGTTCGAGGCCGTGACCCGCTGTCAGGCAGAACTGGCCATCTTGTTCCTCTCCTCCTCTCCTGCTGCCTTCTGTCTTCCGTGAGTAGCTCTGTCTTGTGTGTGTGTGTGTGTGTGTGTGTGTGTGTGTCTGTGTGCGTGTGTGTGTGTGTCTGTGTCTGTGTGTGCGTCTGTGTCTGTGTGTGTGTGTGTATGTGGGTGTCTGTGGGTGTCTGTGTCTGTGTGTGTGACTGTGTGTATGTGTGTGTGTCTGTGTGTGTGTGTGTGTATGTCTGTGTCTGTGAGTGTATGTCTGTGTCTGTGTGTGTGTGTATGTGTAGAGATATATTTATGTGTGCAGTTTTACACGACAGTATATGATAATGACACCCCACCACCACCACCACCTCCCCCCCCCGCCCTCTCTCTCTCTCTCTCTCTCCCGTCTCTCTCTCTCTCTTTCTTCTCTCTCTCTCTCTCCTCTCTCTCTCTCTTTCTCTCTCTCTCTCTCTCTCTCTCTCTCTCTTTCTCTCTCTCTCTCTCTCTCTCTCTCTCTCTCCCTCCCTCTCTCTCTCCCGTCTCTCTCTCTCTCCCGTCTCTCTCTCTCCCCCGCATCTCTCTTTCTCTCTCCCCCCCTTTCTCTCTCTCTCTCTCTCTCTCTCTCTCTCTCTCTCTCTCTCTCTCTCTCTCTCTCCCCTCTCTCTCTCTATTTGTATGTGTGTGTGTGTGTGTGTGTGTGTGTGTGTGTACAGACATATTTATGAATGCAGTTTTACATGACAGTGAATGACAGTGACTCTCTCCTCGCGTCTCTGTGGCTTTGAGTCAAGAATGTTGCACCACCGCCCTGCAGAGTGCCGGAGTCTGTGAGGACAAGAATTCCATGGTGCTGGTGTTTCACTGTGGGATTATTCCACAGTGATGTGATCTCAGACTTGCAGTGCTTTTGACAGAGCAGTGTGTGTAGACACGTCCTGTTTGGGCTGCAGTGAAAGGAGAAGCAGGGACAGAGGACAGCTGGGCTCTGGCTTGGGTGTCATCTCGGTAGAGTGCCGTGTTTGCTTTCCCTGGCACGGACTGCTTCTTGACTTGGTCTTTGGCACTCACAGTCAGCGTGGAGCATGAAAAAGGCCCGACGTGTGTCTTGGTAGAGTGCGGTGTTTGATTCCCTGGCACTACTTTCCATTGGAAAGGACGTGTGGAGGTGCAGTCACTGTCAGCAGTGGCCATAGTCACTGGGGGAAAGTGCTGGTACAGAGGCAGCTAGAGGTGGCGTGGCTGTACAGGAGACACTACAGGGGATGCTTTTGTGTGCACTCTTCTCTGACAACACGCTGGATGTTTCTAGAGTGCACAACGAAAGCCTTTGGAGTGAAAATGTTCTTCCACAGGAGCCTGGTCAGACCACAGTCCGGACAGAGCTGTCCCAGTGTTGTTTCCCGTGTCTCTTGAGTCTGTGCAGAGTGGACAGCAGCTGTAGTGTGTAACTGCTCTGTCTTCATCGCAGTGGCAGTTCTGCTTGTGTGTCACGCATCAGTGACTGGGACTGGTCAGACTTGTGTCCAAGTACAACAGTCTGCCACGCTTTGTCTGCCTGCAGCTGTGGTCTCTGTCTGCTGTGGGGGACATGTCCTGTCCTCCAGGGGGAACTGTGCTGTATAGTAGTGTGAGGGAAAGTGACTGTCTTTTTCATAGGAAGCTGGAGTCGTAAGAAATAGTTTATGTTCATTCAGTATTTATTTAGAAAGAACTGATCAGTGCAGAGTTGATTTTCTTTTCATTTTTCATTTCTTTTCTCTCTCTAGAAACTGACATCAATGCACTTTGTGTTTTTGTACAGGCAGGTGAAGACAGCTGCTGCTCCTGTTGAAGAAGAAATACAAAGAAAGGAGGAGGAAAGACGAAGAAATGAGGAGGAAAGACCAGAAGAAGAACGGAGGTGAGCATAAGAAAGGAAGCCTAAAACAAGTTTATGGCTGCAGTGAAGCTGCTACAGACAGCATGAGCTGAGAGTGCAGAGCAAAGCTTGTAGAATTGCTGGGCAGCATTCTCCCTGACAGACAAGGCCAGGCATTGCTGGTGATGACTGCTGTGGCCTTCCTCTACTGTGCTCTGTGGCTGTCTTGTCTCCTGACCCCTCAGTGGCAGTGGAAATGGCGCTGTGACAGGAACTTGGAGAGGCAGAATCTAGTGTGCATTTGTCTGTGTGGTAGTCACGTTTGTCTTTGTTTTCATACACACACTACACACACAGACACTACACAGACAGACACAGACACTACACAGACAGACACACACACTACACACACAGACTCACACACACACACACTACACACACACACACACACACACACACACACACACACACACACACACACACACACACACACACACACACACACACACACACACACACACACACACACACACACACACACACACACAGACACACACACACACACACACACACACACACACACACACACACAACCTACACACACACACACACACACACACACAACCACACACACACACACACACACACACACAACCTACACACACACACACACACACACACACACAACCTACACAGACACACACACACACACACACACACACACACACACACACACACACACACACACACACACACACACACACACACACAACCTACACACACACACACACACACAACTACACACACACACACACACACACACACACACACACACACACACACACACACACAACCTACACCACACACACACACACCACACACACACACACACACACACACACACACACACACACACACACACACACACGCACACACACACACACACACACACACACACACACACACACACACACAACCTACACAGACACACACACACACACAACCTACACAGACACACACACACACACACACACACACACACACACACACACACACACACACCCTTGAGGGGAAGTGATGACAGACAGCCCATGTCACTGTAACTGCAATGAAAGTTTTCCCCACAACCACCACAGCAGTCACACATGCTGCTTACTTCACGCACATGGAACACAGTCCATTCACCCAGCAGTGCCAGCATTCTCAGCATGTTCCATGTGCACTCCTGTAGCAGAGCGTAGCTGAGGCCTGGAAGCTGTTTGAAAGCTCATGCCGCCTCCACCCACTCAGTCGGTGTACAAGATTCTTTATTCTTTCCTCTCTCCATTCAGACGATGGCGTGCTGCATTCCCGGCGGGGTTGTGGGATGACGACGATGTGGACGACGAGGAAGCAGGCGAGACGCAGAGCAAGGGAGGCAACAATTTTTTTTCTTTCTTTCTTTTTTTTCTCTTTTATTTATTTATTTTTTCCCCAGTACCGTTGCAAAAATCGCTGAAACACACAGCAAATGAGTATGCAGTATGAAAGTCTTTTCTTCATACTTGCACGTCGATGTCTAGAATGGGGCCAGCAGTTCTCTATGGCAAGTGTGAATAACATTGAGAATATATCTATGAAAAGCTAAGTCTACTCCAGTGAGACTGGCAGTGGCTGTCCTCTGTGCTGAGACAGCGTGTTTGTGGACTGTGGCTGTGGCCGTGTCTGGCCTGACCTGCCCTGGTGTGGCCTGGGGCTTTTGTAGTGGTTTTATTCTATTATGTTTCATTTCATTTTACATTCATTCATTCATTCATTCATTCATTCATTCATTCATTCATTCATTCATTCATTCATTCATTCATTCATTCATTTATTATTTATTTATTTATTTATTTATTTATTTATTTATTTATTTATTTATTTATTTATTTATTTATTTATTTATTTATTTATTTATTTATTTATTTATTTATTTATTTATTTATTTATTTATTTATTTATTTATTTATTTATTTATTTATTTATTTATTTGTTTGTTTGTTTGTTTGTTTGTTTGTATATGTATTTATTTATTTATTCATTCATTCATTCATTCATTCATTCATTCGATCATTTATTTATTTATTTATTTATTTATTTATTTATTTATTTTATTTCATCTGTATTCATCTATTTTTTATCTAATTGTTTATTTTTATGCACAACAGCTGCTGCTAGACGCACTTCCTCTGCTGGATTCTGTGACTAATTGCAGTTACACTGAAATGAATTTGGAAATACTTGTCTACACAGGAAAATCCTGATTAGAAGATAAAACGAGTGTGTGTAAATTCCAACTGCTTTTGTGACCAACCCCATTCTGCTGAAAACTAAATTGTTCAATGTCATATTCACCATGGTGAGTGAGGAAGTGATAAGTTGAATGCAGGAAAACAGCAGTGAGGTTTTCATAAGTAGGCTAGCAGTATTCAGTAGTAGATGGAGGCCTTGTGTATTGTTGTTGTTGTTGTTGTGATGATTAGACACAACTATTGCTAACCATTTTTCATGTGTTTGTTGTGGAGGGTGAAAAAAGACAAAAGATTTTATTGTTGTACCCATATATTCTTAATGCAGTGATTGTGGCACCAGAACTCTGTATTGAAATTAAACATCTGTTGTGCCGCATAAACACACGTTGAGAAGACTGGCGAAGTACAAGGATGTACAGTTTTTATTTCACCAGACAAGTTCAGTATCTACGCGGGTGTGAAACAGGATTGTTCCATGACATTTCTCACTGTGTGGTGTGTGTGTAAAGCAGCTTTTCTATGCAAACGTTCCACACACCTGTGTGTGCTTCTTTTTCAATTCACAGTGTTGTGTGAACTTTGTACAGAGTGTGAACCATGAACAATTGTCTGTGAAAACTATGAAACATTTAGTTTGAATGTGCGTGATCAGCAAGAAGGGCAGAGGGGGGTGGGAGGAGAGGATTGTGTAGAACTCAATTTTGTAGTGATCCTGTCAATTAGTCCATCGTTTTACTCTATCCACGTTCCTGAGATGACACATTTCAACAGGTTTCTAATTCATGTTTATATTCCATTATACTAGTTTGACTTACATGTGCTGCACAAGGAAAATTCCTGCCAAAGGCAAAAAATCCTGTATGTGTAAGGGAAAAACAGGAGTGAAGGTTGTTTGGTGATACAGACTTGTTTGCATGGAGCTTGTTTACCACACACTGCAAAGTTTGGACTGAAAGGTCGTTGGATGAAATCTGGGAGCTGCTCTGCTTCAGGATGAGTTGGGTGCCATGGTGCCCAGAGACTTTCCACGTGTGAGAATGCTGTGTTGAAATGGCTGCTGATAATTCCACCTGTAAATACAGAGTTACTCAAGCTCCATAGTGCACTGAGAAAGCCCTGTACACGGCTGTATTTGTCCTGTACAAGGACATTGTACACCTTAGCAAACTTTCCACTGTTCTGTATATTGCTTTTTTCATACACTATGAGTGAACATGAAATATACCACTATCTACTCGGAACATATTGTTGTGTTGTCTTTTGATGATGATGATGATGATGATGATGATGATGATGATGATGATGATGATGATGATGATGCTGATGATGATGATGATGATGATGATGATGATGATGATGATGATGATGATATCACACCAGTGGTGTTGGTAATGATTAGTAGTAGTGCTGGTGATTACAGCAACAATGATGATGATGAGGAATGTTTTTGATTCTGCTCAGTCATTGTCATAATATTCTTTGGCTCTTAGAAGAAAATTCTATTTAAATTGACAAGGCTGTTAAAAGCAGACGACAACGATGCACACACCAAGATGCTGCTACTCAGTGCAGAACACTTTCCTACAAACTGGTGTTGCTGTGTTCGTGTCCAGGTCTCTCTCCCCAGTGTGGAGTTGCATTCTGATGCCACTAGTGTACACGGTGTGGAGAAGACAGAAAACCCTCGCCACTTGTCACTGAGTGACAGTGGCAGTAGTCAGGTGGACTGGGCAAACTTGGCAGACGCTGAGCTGCTGGTGGAATTGCTGGCCCTAGGACCAGGAGTACAAGTGCTGCGTCAGTCGGTCTGCTGCTGCCACCCACCATTTCTTCTTCCTTCCATAGATCCTCGTCTCTCTTCTAAGCTGCTGACGTCTGCTTGCGTCGCAACAGCAGTGTAGCAGTAACAGAGCTGGCAAATAGCTCATGTTGACATGGAAGCACATGCAAACATCGCGCACACACGCATGCATGCAAATGCATGGCATCCTTGTAGGAAAGACAGTGGAGCTGTCAGTTACCACTGCAGCAGAGGGGGAAACGCGAAGGCGACTGGGATGCAAGGAGACAGCAGCGTGTCTGGACGTGACTGGCAGCAGCTAGAATTGCAGTTTTGTGGTCAAGGGGGAGGCAACTCCAACCAAGAGTTACTTCCCTTGCATCGGTTGCATCCTCTAGTCACCAATATCTTTCAGCACTCATTCATGCATGCAAAAACCGCTTGGTCACAGGTACACATACGCATGGAAGTACACACACACACATACGTACATGCACACACCAAACACACACATATACTCACAAGCACTCATGCTCACACATGCGTGACACATACACATACACACACACACACACAACACAACACACACACACACAACACAACACGCACACACACATACACATACACACTAAACACACACACACAAACACACACACACACAAGAATCACTTCAAACACATAAAATATCATACATTAAGTGATCAGGGCGCAAAAAATGTATCCTGTGACGAGTAGTACTTTTTAGTGACGTGGATTATGAAGGTTCTCTGGAAAATGACAGGCGTGTAACTGTCACACATACACAGGAAGGCGTGCCATGGAGCGGAGCCAAACACACAGGAAGATCTCACTCCATAACTGCCCAGACAGTCGCAAGGTTCTGACGAAGCTATTTCCATCTGCACAACAGCAGGCTGGCAGACACAGAGCAAGAGCCAGTCCCCCCTGCAGGCAGGCAGACGTGCAGGAGAGAGGGGGGCAGCCAGGCCGGGGGAGACCTCAGCAGACACGGACCACGGCGCACAGGGGACACTGGCCACACTGACCTCTGTCCAGTCACGTGATAGACTGCTCTCCGTGTTGTGTTTGGTCAGCAGTCCTCCAGGCCTGGCTCTCTGGGCAGAACTTCAGCCCGCAGTGGCGCCACCCCGCTGGGGGGGGGGGGGTGACGGGGGGTGTACCGGGATGAAAGTGAGGGGAGGGGCTGGGGTGGGGTGTGTGTGTAGGGGTGGAAGTGAGGGGAGGAAGTGGGGTGACGGGGGGTGTATAGGGGTGAAAGCGAGGGGTGTGGAGGGGATGGCGTGAAGGGGTGGGGGTTGGGGTGGTAGTGAGGGGGGTAGGGGGTGTAAAGGGGTGGAAGTGAGAGATGGGGAGGGGTGGGGTGAGGGTGTGTGTTTATAGGGGTGGAAGGGAGGCATTGGGGTGGGGAATGGAATGAAGGGGTGGGTGGGGGATGGGAAGGATTGGAGGGGGTGGGGGATGAAAGTGTGGGGTGGGGTTGGGGAAGGAAGGAAGGGAGTGGTGATGAAAGGGAGTTGTGGGGGTGGGGATGGAAGGGAGGGGGTGGGGTGGGTGATGGAAGAAAGGGGGTGGAGGATGGAAGAGAAGGAGTGTGGGATGAAAGGGGGGGGGGTGGGTGATGGAAGAGAGGGGGTGGGAGAGAGGATGGAAGGGAGGGGTTTAGGGTTGGGATGGAAGGGAGGGGGTGGGGAAGGGGATGAAAGGGAGGGGGTGGAGGGTGGGGATGGAAGGGAGGGGGTGGAGGTGCGGATGGAAGGGAGGGGGTGGGGGATGGAAGGGAGGGGGTGGGGGATGGAAGAGAGGGGATGGGGTGGGGGATGGAAGGGAGGGGGTG
>JAWQFJ010027409.1:0-23824 GCA_034096865.1 Theodoxus fluviatilis
TGACACAAATAAAAGTGGAATCATCACCCTAAGACGTTGAATCAGCTTTATTGAAATATAATCAATCAAACTTCTCTTTAAAATTTTTTTTAGGATTCATCCAGAAGAAGCCTGTGCTCCTGTAGATGTGTGTACACATAGTGAGAACCTTCGAGATGCCCTTGGACCACTGAGCAAAAAGACAGTTATACCGTAGATCGAGGCATCGTTGTCGGGCTGAAGTCTAGGTTCATGGGCTAGCTCAGCTGCAATATCAGGAGCAACCGTTTCTGATGTCGGGAATTTCCTCTCCGCCATAGGGTAACGATCTACAGTTGGACGGCATACAAGATCTCCAGACGCTCCATTGGGGCTGTGCTACAAACTATAGAATGGTAAAGACACTAACTGACACATCATACTCATGGTGCGACCAAACTCGCCATCAAGCGACACCTACCCCGAACGTTTCCTCGTGCAGTCAAGAGACTCTGTTGCCCGACAGCCGCGAGCCCAACAAGAGTCCTGTGTCAGTGCGAGCTCGAAAGTCAAATGAGATGCTTGGCATCACACCGGGAAGTCCCTGTGAGGAGAATTGCCGTTGGATGCTTAGAAACTCCACTATGTATCCTATACAGTAAGATACAGATTAAACAAAAGCTTACAACCTGCTATGGAGTGCAGTGTATTCCCTGACCGACTGATACAGGCACGGCCGGTGGATATGGAAAAAAAAGAGGGAAGGGTGCGCGGGAAGGGAAGATCAAGATGCTCGTCTGAACACCTCCCACCTCCCCACAGTCCAGTCTGAAATGACCGAATTATTCAAACACAACACACCGTGCATTTAAGGAAGATTTTACTCACTGTTAATGTTGTCTGTGTTGAACGTTGATTGAGTGGAAGTTTCTTCTGTAAGAATCCATCCGATTCCAAAGTTTGATATCATCGGAGAGCTCAGAAGCAGTATTTCTAAGTTTAAACCTTCTAAGCATACATTACATTAACGATTTCTCATCAGCAAAAGCACTCAGCGGGTTTCTGGGTGTATTGGCCCAAAAGATTATGCAGACGGGATTGGTTGCCTTACTCGCAGAATGAAGTATGATTGTTGCTCTTGTATTCAAATTCCCTATAATGAGTAGAGTTCACAAAATTACAGGGTGACACAAAAAAGTATAATCACCTAAACTTGAATAACTTTTGAAATATTCAATCAATTCTTTTAATTTTTTAGATTCATCAAGAAGAAGCCTTGCTCTGTGAGTGTACCAAAGTAGAACTTCGAGATGCCTTGGACCACTGAGCAAAAGACATTTATAGTCGAGGCATATTTTCGGTTGAAGTCTATTCATGCAGCTCAGCTGCAATTCAGACAACGGTTCGGATGTCGGGAATTTCCTCTCCACAGGACGATCTACAGTTGAGTCAACAAGCTCAGAACCCATGGAACTGTGCTAAACTTAAATGGTAAAGACACTAACTGACAATCATACTCTGGACGACCAAAATCATCAAGGACACCACCCAACGTTGCTGCAGTCAGAGACTCTGTTGCCCGCAGCCCAAACAAGTCTGTGCGTCGTCGAAGTCAAGATCTTGGCATCAACCGGGAGTCAGTGAGGAGAATTTTGATCTTAGAACTCCACTTGTATCCTTACAGAATACAGATTAAACAAAAGCTTACACCTGCTATGGCAGTGTTTCCCTGACCGACTGATCAGCCGCAGATGTGACCCAGAGTGGTCGCCGCATTCACCGGACTTGAACCCACCAGATTTTTATCTGTGGGGATACCTAAAGGACAGGGTGTATGTAAACAACCCCCAGACCATCCCAGACCTAAAGGCAGCAATCACAGCAGCCATAAGAGCGATCCCAAGGGAGGAGTGCGAGAGGCGAACTTTGCACAACGGATCCAAGTGTGTTCGCAGCACCAGGGAGCACACTTGGAGCACATTTTGGATCGCCAGTGACACAAAGAGTTTTTAAAGTACATGTGTGAAACTTTAGGGATGTCTGCTACATAGACTTGACCTAATGTCACCACAGTTTTGTGTTGATCTGAGTACAATTTCAAAAGTTATTAGAATTTTGGTGATGATACTTTTTTGTGTCACCCTATACATACTTGTGATTCAAATTTTACCGCATTCAAGTTTGACATTTTTGGGATATCGATGTTTAGACAAGAAAGGCAAAGCCCATACTCACATGCTTGACCTTGCCGTTGACCTTTACATGACCTTGACCTTCAGGTGACCTTCAAGGTCAAGGTCAAACAACTACACCTAGCAATGACATCATACACTAAGAAATGCTTTACACATTTTACCTACCAAAATAGATGTGGCCCTTGACCCAAGGTCAAGGTCATCCAAGGTCATGCAACACAAAGCTGTTAATTCAAGACATTGGAAGCACAATGGTGCTTATTGGCACTTTCTACCATGAGATATGGTCACTTTTAGTGGTTCACTACCCATTTTGGTCACATTTCATAAGTGACCTTGACCTTGACGATATGTGACCAAATGTGTCTTATGATAAAAGTATAACATGTGCCCCACATAATTATTAAGTTTTAAACAGTTATCTTTGATAGCTCAGGGTCAAGGTCACTTCAAAATATGCATACAATCCAACTTTGAAGAGCTCCTGTGACCTTGACCTTGAAGCAAGGTCAAGTCACTATATATGGTTTTTGACGCCTTGTCATCCTACACCATCATGCCAAATTGAGTATTAATAGACTTAATAGTCTCCGAGAAAAATTCAACGATAAAGTTTTTTACGGACAACAGGACGCCCGGAGGCCCGGACGGACAACACGGGTGATCTAGTATGAAAGTATAACATGTGTACTACAATGTTATGAAGTTTGGAAGAGTTATCTTCCATAGTTCTGGGTCAAGGTCACTTCAAAACATGTATACAATCCAAATTTAAAGACCTAGTGTGACCTTGACCTTGAAGCAAGGTCAATCAAACTGGTATCAAAAGATAGGGATTACTTTGCCCTATACATCATATATAGGTCAGGTATCCAATCTCAAAAACTTCAGAGAAAATTGGGAAAATGTGAAATATTGCTTTTTTTAACATTTGCGGCCCCTGCGACCTTGACCTTGAAGCAATGTCAAGTCACTATGTACGGTTTTTGACGACTTGTCATCCTACACCATCAGGCCAAATTGGGTGTTGATAGACTTAATGGTCTCCGAGAAAAATCCAACGTTAAAGTTTTTTTACGGATGACACCACAGATGGACAATACGGGTGAGTACATAGACTCATTTTTGCTTCGCAAGTGAGTCAAAATTGAATTGACAAAAAGATGGCTGCCAATATCCGAGTGTATCACAAGTGGAATATTACACTCAACGATGGAATACTTTTTTGTGGTATGCTTGGAATAGAAGAATTAAGGCAATCACGTGACGAACCTGTTGCTGAGACTATTGACTAGTCCCAGCCATGCTGAGTGCTCAAACTACACTCAACACACTGCTTCCACTCAAATTACACACAACACACAGCCTCCACTCAAACTACACACAACACTCACCTCCACTCAAACTACACACAACACACTGCTTCCACTCAAATTACACACAACACACAGCCTCCACTCAAACTACACACAACACTCACCTCCACTCAAACTACACACAACACACACCTCCACTCAAACTACACACAACACAATGCCTCCACTCGAACTACACACAACACTCACCTCCACTCAAACTACACACAAAACACACCTCCACTCAAACTACACACACAACACACCTTCATTCAAACTACACACAACACTCATCTCCACTCAAGCTACACACAACACTCACCTGCACTCATACTACACACAACACTCACCTCCACTCAAACTACTCACAACACTCACGTCCAGTCATACTATACACAACACACACCTCCACTCAAACTACACACAACACACCGCCTCCACTCAAACTACACACAACACTCCGCCTCCACTCAAACTACACACACCTTCACTCAAACTACACACAACACACTGACTCAACTCAAACTACACACAACACACCACCTCCACTCAAACTACACAAAATACACAACTCCACCTAAACTAAACACAAAACTCACCTTCACTCAAACTACACACAACACTCTCCTCCACACACTTTACATACAACACTCTCCTCCACTCAAACTACACAAACCACTCTCCTCCACTCACTCTACACACAACACTCACCTCCACTCAAACTGCACACAACACACAACTCCACTTAAACTGCACACAACACACACACACACTCAAACTTCACACAACACACACACACACACACACACTCAAACTACACACAACAATCACCTCCACTCAAACTACACACAACACATACCTCCCCTCAAACTACACACAACACTCTTCTCCAATCGAGCTACACACAACACTCACCTCCATTCAAACTACACACAACACTCACCTCCACTCAAACTACACACAACACACAACTCCATTGAAACTACACACAACACACACACACACTCAAACTACACACAACACACACCTCCACTCAAACTAGAAACAACACTCACCTCCAGTCAAACTACACACAACACTCTCCTCCACTCAAACTACACACAACATTCTCCTCCACTCAAACTACACACAACACTCACCTCCACTCAAACTACACACAACACACACCTCCAGTCAAACTACACACAACACACACCTCCACTCAAACTACACACAACACTCTCCTCCACTCAAAATACACACAACACTCACCTCCACTCAAACTACACACAACACATACCTTGAATCAAACTACACACAATACTCACCTCCAGTCACCCTACACACAACACACACCTCCAGTCAAACACACACAACACACACCTCCACTCAAACTACACACAACACACAGCTCCAGTAAAACTACAGACAACACTCACCTCCACTCAAACTACACACAACACTCACTTCCACTCAAACTACACACGACACACACCTGTAGTCACAATACACACATGTCTCACCTCCACTCAAACTACACACAACACTCACCTCCACTCAGACTACACACAACACTCACCTTCAGTAAAACTACACACAACAATTACCTCCACTCAAACTACACACAACTCACCTCCACTCAAACTACACACATCACTCACCTCTACTCAAACTACTCACAACACTCACCTCCAATCAAACTACACACAACATACACCTCCAGCAACACAACACTCATCCCCACTTAATTTACACACAACACACACCTCCACTCAAACTACACACAACACACACCTCCAGTCAAACTACACTAAACACTCATCTCCACTCAAACTACACACAAAACACACCTCCACTCAAGTTACACACAACACTCACCTAAACTCAAACTACACACAACACTCATCTCCACTCAAACTATACACAACACTTACATCCACTCAATCTACACACAACACTCACCTCTCCTCAAACTACAAACAATACTCACCTCCAATCAAAATACACACAACACTCACCTCCACTCAAACTATGCACAACATTCACCTCCACTCAAACTATGCACAACACTCATCCCCACTCAATCTACACACAACACTCACCTCCACTCAAACTACACACAACACTCACCTCCACTCAAACTACACACAACACTCATCTCCACTCAAACTACACACAACACTCACCTCCACTCAATCTACACACAACACTCACCTCCCCTCAAACTACAAACAATACTCACCTCCAATCAAAATACACACAACACTCACCTCCACTCAAACTATGCACAACATTCACCTCCCCTCAAACTACACACAGCACACCGCCTCCACTCAATTTACACACTACACACCACCTCCACTCAAACTACACACAACACTCATCCCCACTCAATTTACACACAACACACACCTCCACTCAAACTACACACAACAAACACCTCCAGTCAAACTACACTAAACACTCATCTATACTCAAACTACACACAACACTCAGCTCCCCTTAAACTACAAACAATACTCACCTCCACTCAAACTACACAAAACACTCATCTCCACTCAAACTATACACAACACTCACCTCCACTCAAACTACACACAACACTCACCTCCCCTCAAACTACAAACAATACTCACCTCCAATCAAAATACACACAACACTCACCTCCACTCAAACTATGCACAACATTCACCTCCACTCAAACTATGCACAACACTCCCCTCCCCCCAAACTACACACAGCACACCGCCTCCACTCAATTTACACACAACACACATCTCCACTCAAACTACGCACAACATTTATCTCCAGTCAAACTACACACAACACTCACCTCTACTCAAACTACACACAACACTCATCTCCACTCAAACTACACACAACACTCACCTCCACTCAAACTACACACAACACTCACCTCCAATCAAACTACACACAACACTCACCTCCACTCAAACTACACACAACACTCACCTCCACTCAAACTACACACAACACTCACCTCCACTCAAACTACACACAACACTCATCTCCACTCAAACTGCACAGAACACTCACTTCCACTCAAACCACACACAACACACACCTCCACTCACACTACACACAGCACTCACCTCCACTCAAACTACACACAATACTCATCTCCACTCAAACTACACACAACACTCACCCTCACTCAAACTACACACAACACTCGCCTCCACTCAAACTACACACAACACTCACGTCCATTCAAACTACACACAACACTCACCTCCACTCAAACTAAACACAACACTCACCTGCAGTCACACTTCACACAACACTCACCTCCAATCACACCACACAACACTCACCTCCAATCACACTTCACACAACACTCACCTCCAATCACATTACACACAGCACTCACTTGTGCCAGCTTGGAAATTGCCTGTCGCATTATCCAAGTTGATCTGCTGCAGCCTTCAATAAGAAAAAGAATGCTTTCTTTTACCTTTACTGTGCTCTCATCCTTTTTCACTGACATTAAAAATGTGCTTTGTGTGTATACATGCCTTCAAATATTTGTTTTGCCTGTCTGCATGCATGCATGTGTCTACACATGTCGCAAGAATCATGTCAAGTAAATGGGTCTGATCCACACACCAGAAATACTGCAGCTTCCAGAAAAAAACTTACACTTGGTCCAAACAACTTGAGCAAACGCCATTTGGGCTCCCACCACCTGCCACCTGGCTGGCAGTGGTCGTTATGGAGACGTGTGTGTGAGTCTAAAATCCCAGCGACTGTGAAAATGTGGCAGTGCCAGGGGAATGACAAGGACAAAGATGCAGAATATAAAAGGGAAAAAAAGAAAACTTGGAAAGCGGGAGCAGCAAGACGACATCATCAAGGAACAGAGATCACAAGCAAACCTCATTCAATCTATAGAGAAAGGCTGACCAGAAGTCGAGTGGGGGAAAAGGAAACAGGCTTGAAATGACAAGGAGGAAAAACACAAGGAAAAGGGAAAGGATTAGTAGATCAGAAGGCCACAGGAGGAGGAGGAGAAGGCAACAGTAGAAGGAGAACAGAAGGCAGCATCAGGAGAAGAGGAGGCAGCAGGAGGAGAAGAACAGAAGGCAGCAGGAGGAGGAGGAGAACAGAAGGCAGCAGAAGGAGGAGGAAAAGAGGAGAAGAGGAGGCACCAGGAGGAGGAAAACAGAAGGCAGGAGGAGGAGGAGGAGGAGGAGGAGGAGGAGGAGGAGGAGGAGGAGAAGAGAAGAGGAGGCAGCAGGAGGTGGAGAAGAGAAGGCAGCAGGAGGAGGAGGAAAAGAGGAGAAGAGGAGGCAGCAGGAGGAGGAAAACAAAAGGCAGCAGGAGGAGGAGGAGGAGGAGGAGGAGGAGGAGAAGAGAAGAGGAGGCAGCAGGAGGTGGAGAAGAGAAGGCAGCAGCAGGAGGAGAACAGAAGGCAGCAGGAGGAGAACAGAAGGCAGCAGGAGAGGAAGGAGGAGGAGAAGAGGAGGTAGCAGGAGGAGAAGAACATAAGGCAGCAGGAGGAGGAAGAGAGTGGGAGAAGATGAGGCAGCAGGAGGAGAAGAACAGAAGGCAGTAGGAGGAGAACAGAAGGCAGCAGGAGGAGAACAGAAGGCAGCAGGAGAGGAAGGAGGAGGAGAAGAGGAGGTAGCAGGAGGAGAAGAACAGAAGGCAGCAGGAGGAGGAAGAGAGGGGGAGAAGATGAGGCAGCAGGAGGAGGAGAAGAACAGAAGGCAGCAGGAGGAGAAAGAGAAGAGGAGGCAGCAGGAGGAGGAGGAGAAGAGGAGAAGAGGAGGCAGCAGGAGGAGAACAGAAGGCAGCAGGAGGAGGAAAAAGAGAAAGCAGCAGGAGGAGTAAATAAGGCAGCAGGGGGAGGAGGGGAAAATAAGGCAGCAGGAGGAGAAGAGAAGGCAGCAGGAGGAGGAGGAGGAGGAGGAGGAGGAGAAAATAAGGCAGAAGCAGGAGGAGGAGGAGGAGAAAATAAGGCACCAGCAGGAGGAGTAAATAAGGCAGCAGGAGATGGAGTACTAGAGGCAGCAGGAGGAAGATGAGAAGAGGAAAAGAGGAGGCAGCAGGAGGAGGAGAACAGAAGGCAGCAGCATTAGGAGAACAGAAGGCAGCAGCAGGAGGAGAACAGAAGGCAGCAGCAGGGGGAGGAGAACAGAAGGCAGCAGCAGGAGGAGAAGAACAGAAGGCAGCAGCAGCAGAAGGAGAACAGAAGGCAGCAGCAGGAGGAAAAGAGAAGGCAGCAGCAGGAGAAGAAGAGAAGGCAGCAGGAGTGGAGAAGAGAAAGCAGCAGCAGGAGGAGAACAGCAGCAGCAGGAAGAGAACAGAAGGCAGCAGGAGGAGGAAAAAGAGAAAGCAGCAGGAGAAGGAGAACAGCAGCAGCAGGAGGAGAAGGAGAAGGCAGCAGGAAGAGAACAGAAGGCAGCAGGAGGAGAACAGAAGGCAGCAGGAGGAGAACAGAAGGCAGCAGGAGGAGAACAGAAGGAAGCAGGAGGAGAAGGGAAGGTGGCAGAAGAACAGAAGGAAGCAGGAGGAGAAAAGGAGGCAGCAAGAAAAGGAGAACAGAAGCAGCACGAAGAGAACAGAAGGCAGCAGGAGAAGAACAGAAGGCAGCAGGAGGAGAACAGAAGGTAGCAGGAGGAGAACAGAAGGCAGCAGGAGGAGAACAGAAGGCAGCAGGAGGAGAACAGAAGGCAGCAGGAGGAGAACAGAAGGCAGCAGGAGGAGAACAGAAGGCAGCAGGAGGAGAACAGAAGGCAGCAGGAGGAGAAGAGAAGGCAGCAGGAGGAGAGAAGGAGCAGAGGAGACAAGGCAGCAGGAGGAGAAGAAAGGCAGCAGGAGAGAGACAGGCAGCAGGAGGAGAACAAGGCAGCAGGAGGAGAGACAGAAGCAGCAGGAGGAGAAGAGAAGGCAGCAGGAGGAGAAGAGAAGGCAGCAGGAGGAGAAGAGAAGGCAGCAGCAGGAGGAGAGAAGGCAGCAGGAGGAGAAGAGAAGGCAGCAGGAGGAGAAGAGAAGGCAGCAGGAGGAGGAGGAGAGAAGGCAGCAGGAGGAGAAGACAAGGCAGCAGGAGGAGGAGAGAAGGCAGCAGGAGGAGAAGAGAAGGCAGCAGGAGGAGAACAGAAGGCAGCAGGAGGAGAGACAGAAGGCAGCAGGAGGAGAAACGAAGGCAGCAGGAGGAGAAGAGAAGGCAGCAGCAGGAGAGACAAGGCAGCAGGAGGAGGAGACAAGGCAGCAGGAGGAGGAGACAAGGCAGCAGGAGGAGAAGAGAAGGCAGCAGGAGGAGGAGACAAGGCAGCAGGAGGAGAAGAGAAGGCAGCAGGAGGAGGAGACAAGGCAGCAGGAGGAGAAGAGAAGGCAGCAGGAGGAGAAGACAAGGCAGCAGGAGGAGGAGACAAGGCAGCAGGAGGAGAAGACAAGGCAGCAGGAGGAGGAGACAAGGCAGCAGGAGGAGAGATAAGGCAGCAGGAGGAGAAGAGAAGGCAGCAGGGAGGAGACAGAAGGCAGCAGGAGGAGAAGAGAAGGCAGCAGGAGGAGGAGACAAGGCAGCAGGAGGAGGAGACAAGGCAGCAGGAGGAGAAGAGAAGGCAGCAGGAGGAGGAGACAAGGCAGCAGGAGGAGGAGACAAGGCAGCAGGAGGAGGAGACAAGGCAGCAGGAGGAGAGGAGAAGGCAGCAGGAGGAGAAGATAAGGCAGCAGGAGGAGAGAAGGCAGCAGGAGGAGGAGAGAAAGGCAGCAGGAGGAGAAGAGAAGGCAGCAGGAGGAGAAGAGAAGGCAGCAGGAGGAGAGAGAAGGCAGCAGGAGGAGAAGAGAAGGCAGCAGGAGGAGAAGAGAAGGCAGCAGGAGGAGGAGACAAGGCAGCAGGAGGAGGAGACAAGGCAGCAGGAGGAGGAGACAAGGCAGCAGGAGGAGGAGACAAGGCAGCAGGAGGAGAAGAGAAGGCAGCAGGAGGAGGAGACAAGGCAGCAGGAGGAGGAGAGAAGGCAGCAGGAGGAGGAGACAAGGCAGCAGGAGGAACAGGAGGAGGAGACAAGGCAGCAGGAGGAGGAGACAAGGCAGCAGGAGGAGGAGACAAGGCAGCAGGAGGAGGAGACAAGGCAGCAGGAGGAGGAGGAGACAAGGCAGCAGGAGGAGGAGACAAGGCAGCAGGAGGAGGAGGAGACAAGGCAGCAGGAGGAGGAGACAAGGCAGCAGGAGGAGGAGACAAGGCAGCAGGTGGAGGAGACCCGGCAGCAGCAGGAGAGAGACGGCAGCAGGAGGAGACAAAGCAGCAGGAGGAGGAGGACAAGGCAGCAGGAGGAGGAGGACAAAGCAGCAGGAGGAGGAGGACAAAGCAGCAGGAGGAGGAGGACAAGGCAGCAGGAGGAGGAGGACAAAGCAGCAGGAGGAGGAGGACAAAGCAGCAGGAGGAGGAGGACAAAGCAGCAGGAGGAGGAGGACAAGGCAGCAGGAGGAGGAGACAAAGCAGCAGGAGGAGAGAGAGAAGGCAGCAGGAGGAGGAGACAAGGCAGCAGGAGGAGAAGACAAGGCAGCAGGAGGAGGAGACAAGGCAGCAGGAGGAGGAGACAAGGCAGCAGGAGGAGGAGACAAGGCAGCAGGAGGAGGAGACAAGGCAGCAGGAGGAGGAGAGAAGGCAGCAGGAGGAGGAGACAAGGCAGCAGGAGGAGGAGACAAGGCAGCAGGAGGAGGAGAAGAGAAGGCAGCAGGAGGAGGAGACAAGGCAGCAGGAGGAGGAGACAAGGCAGCAGGAGGAGGAGACAAGGCAGCAGGAGGAGGAGACAAGGCAGCAGGAGGAGGAGACAAGGCAGCAGGAGGAGGAGACAAGGCAGCAGGAGGAGGAGACAACGCAGCAGGAGGAGGAGACAAGGCAGCAGGAGGAGGAGACAAGGCAGCAGGAGGAGGAGACAAGGCAGCAGGAGGAGGAGACAAGGCAGCAGGAGGAGGAGGAGACAAGGCAGCAGGAGGAGGAGACAAGGCAGCAGGAGGAGGAGACAAGGCAGCAGGAGGAGGAGACAAGGCAGCAGGAGGAGGAGACAAGGCAGCAGGAGGAGGAGACAAGGCAGCAGGAGGAGGAGACAAGGCAGCAGGAGGAGGAGACAAGGCAGCAGGAGGAGGAGACAAGGCAGCAGGAGGAGGAGACAAGGCAGCAGGAGGAGGAGGAGACAAGGCAGCAGGAGGAGGAGACAAGGCAGCAGGAGGAGGAGACAAGGCAGCAGGAGGAGGAGACAAGGCAGCAGGAGGAGTAGACAAGGCAGCAGGAGGAGGAGACAAGGCAGCAACAGGAGGAGGAGACAAGGCAGCAGGAGGAGAGAGACAAGGCAGCAGGAGGAGAGAGACAAGGCAGCAGGAGGAGGAGACAAGGCAGCAGGAGGAGGAGACAAGGCAGCAGGAGGAGGAGACAAGGCAGCAGGAGGAGGAGACAAGGCAGCAGGAGGAGGAGACAAGGCAGCAGGAGGAGGAGACAAGGCAGCAGGAGGAGGAGACAAGGCAGCAGGAGGAGGAGACAAGGAAGCATGAGGATGAGACAAGGCAGCAGGAGGAGGAGACAAGGCAGCAGGAGGAGGAGACAAGGCAGCAGGAGGAGGAGACAAGGCAGCAGGAGGAGGAGACAAGGCAGCAGGAGGAGGAGACAAGGCAGCAGGAGGAGAAGACAAGGCAGCAGGAGGAGGAGACAAGGCAGCAGGAGGAGGAGAAGACAAGGCAGCAGGAGGAGGAGACAAGGCAGCAGGAGGAGGAGACAAGGCAGCAGGAGGAGGAGACAAGGCAGCAGGAGGAGGAGACAAGGCAGCAGGAGGAGGAGACAAGGCAGCAGGAGGAGGAGACAAGGCAGCATCAGGAGGAGGAGACAAGGCAGCAGGAGGAGGAGACAAGGCAGCAGGAGGAGGAGACAAGGCAGCAGGAGGAGGAGACAAGGCAGCAGGAGGAGGAGACAAGGCAGCAGGAGGAGGAGACAAGGCAGCAGGAGGAGGAGACAAGGCAGCAGGAGGAGGAGACAAGGCAGCAGGAGGAGGAGACAAGGCAGCAGGAGGATGAGACAAAGCAGCAGGAGGAGAGAGACAAAGCAGCAGGAGGAGGAGACAAGGCAGCAGGAGGAGGAGACAAGCAGCAGGAGGAGGAGGACAAGGCAGCAGGAGGAGGAGGACAAAGCAGCAGGAGGAGGAGGACAAGGCAGCAGGAGGAGGAGGAGAAAGCAGCAGGAGGAGGAGGACAAGGCAGCAGGAGGAGGAGGACAAAGCAGCAGGAGGAGGAGGACAAAGCAGCAGGAGGAGGAGGACAAGGCAGCAGGAGGAGGAGACAAAGCAGCAGGAGGAGGAGACAAGGCAGCAGGAGGAGGAGACAAGGCAGCAGGAGGAGGAGACAAGGCAGCAGCAGGAGAGAGAAGGGCAGCAGGAGGAGGAGACAAGGCAGCAGGAGGAGGAGACAAGGCAGCAGGAGGAGAAGACAAGGCAGCAGGAGGAGGAGACAAGGCAGCAGGAGGAGGAGACAAGGCAGCAGGAGGAGGAGACAAGGCAGCAGTTGGAGGAGACAAGGCAGCAGGAGGAGGAGACAAGGCAGCAGGAGGAGGAGACAAGGCAGCAGGAGGAGGAGGACAAGGCAGCAGGAGGAGGAGGACAAAGCAGCAGGAGGAGGAGAGACAAAGCAGCAGGAGGAGGAGGACAAGGCAGCAGGAGGAGGAGGACAAGGCAGCAGGAGGAGGAGACAAGGCAGCAGGAGGAGGAGGAGACAAGGCAGCAGGAGGAGAGGGACAAAGCAGCAGGAGGAGGAGACAAGGCAGCAGGAGGAGGAGACAAGGCAGCAGGAGGAGGAGACAAGGCAGCAGGAGGAGGAGACAAGGCAGCAGGAGGAGGAGACAAGGCAGCAGGAGGAGGAGACAAGGCAGCAGGAGGAGGAGACAAGGCAGCAGGAGGAGGAGGAGACAAGGCAGCAGGAGGAGGAGACAAGGCAGCAGGAGGAGGAGACAAGGCAGCAGGAGGAGGAGGAGACAAGGCAGCAGGAGGAGGAGACAAGGCAGCAGGAGGAGGAGACAAGGCAGCAGGAGGAGGAGACAAGGCAGCAGGAGGAGGAGACAAGGCAGCAGGAGGAGGAGACAAGGCAGCAGGAGGAGGAGACAAGGCAGCAGGAGGAGGAGACAAGGCAGCAGGAGGAGGAGACAAGGCAGCAGGAGGAGGAGACAAGGCAGCAGGAGGAGGAGACAAGGCAGCAGGAGGAGGAGGAGACAAGGCAGCAGGAGGAGGAGACAAGGCAGCAGGAGGAGGAGACAAGGCAGCAGGAGGAGGAGACAAGGCAGCAGGAGGAGGAGACAAGGCAGCAGGAGGAGGAGACAAGGCAGCAGGAGGAGGAGACAAGGCAGCAGGAGGAGGAGACAAGGCAACAGGAGGAGGAGACAAGGCAGCAGGAGGAGGAGACAAGGCAGCAGGAGGAGGAGACAAGGCAGCAGGAGGAGGAGACAAGGCAGCAGGAGGAGGAGACAAGGCAGCAGGAGGAGGAGACAAGGCAGCAGGAGGAGGAGACAAGGCAGCAGGAGGAGGAGACAAGGCAGCAGGAGGAGGAGACAAGGCAGCAGGAGGAGGAGGACAAAGCAGCAGGAGGAGGAGGACAAAGCAGCAGGAGGAGGAGGACAAGGCAGCAGGAGGAGGAGGAGACAAGGCAGCAGGAGGAGGAGACAAGGCAGCAGGAGGAGGAGACAAGGCAGCAGGAGGAGGAGACAAGGCAGCAGGAGGAGGAGACAAGGCAGCAGGAGGAGGAGGAGACAAGGCAGCAGGAGGAGGAGACAAGGCAGCAGGAGGAGGAGACAAGGCAGCAGGAGGAGGAGACAAGGCAGCAGGAGGAGGAGACAAGGCAGCAGGAGGAGGAGACAAGGCAGCAGGAGGAGGAGACAAGGCAGCAGGAGGAGGAGGAGACAAGGCAGCAGGAGGAGGAGACAAGGCAGCAGGAGGAGGAGACAAGGCAGCAGGAGGAGGAGACAAGGCAGCAGGAGGAGGAGACAAGGCAGCAGGAGGAGGAGACAAGGCAGCAGGAGGAGGAGGAGACAAGGCAGCAGGAGGAGGAGACAAGGCAGCAGGAGGAGGAGACAAGGCAGCAGGAGGGAGGAGACAAAGCAGCAGGAGGAGAGAGACAAAGCAGCAGGAGGAGGAGGAGGAGGACAAAGCAGCAGGAGGAGGAGACAAGGCAGCAGGAGGAGGAGACAAGGCAGCAGGAGGAGGAGACAAGGCAGCAGGAGGAGGAGGAGACAAGGCAGCAGGAGGAGGAGACAAGGCAGCAGGAGGAGGAGACAAGGCAGCAGGAGGAGGAGACAAGGCAGCAGGAGGAGGAGACAAGGCAGCAGGAGGAGGAGACAAGGCAGCAGGAGGAGGAGACAAGGCAGCAGGAGGAGGAGACAAGGCAGCAGGAGGAGGAGACAAGGCAGCAGGAGGAGGAGACAAGGCAGCAGGAGGAGGAGACAAGGCAGCAGGAGGAGGAGACAAGGCAGCAGGAGGAGGAGACAAGGCAGCAGGAGGAGGAGACAAGGCAGCAGGAGGAGGAGACAAGGCAGCAGGAGGAGGAGACAAGGCAGCAGGAGGAGGAGACAAGGCAGCAGGAGGAGGAGACAAGGCAGCAGGAGGAGGAGACAAGGCAGCAGGAGGAGGAGACAAGGCAGCAGGAGGAGGAGACAAGGCAGCAGGAGGAGGAGGAGACAAGGCAGCAGGAGGAGGAGACAAGGCAGCAGGAGGAGGAGACAAGGCAGCAGGAGGAGGAGACAAGGCAGCAGGAGGAGGAGACAAGGCAGCTCGAGGAGGAGACAAGGCAGCAGGAGGAGGAGACAAGGCAGCAGGAGGAGGAGACAAGGCAGCAGGAGGAGGAGACAAGGCAGCAGGAGGAGGAGACAAGGCAGCAGGAGGAGGAGACAAGGCAGCAGGAGGAGGAGACAAGGCAGCAGGAGGAGGAGACAAGGCAGCAGGAGGAGGAGACAAGGCAGCAGGAGGAGGAGACAAGGCAGCAGGAGGAGGAGACAAGGCAGCAGGAGGAGGAGGAGACAAGGCAGGAGGAGGAGGAGACAAGGCAGGAGGAGGAGGAGACAAGGCAGCAGGAGGAGGAGACAAGGCAGCAGGAGGAGGAGACAAGGCAGCAGGAGGAGGAGACAAGGCAGCAGGAGGAGGAGACAAGGCAGCAGGAGGAGGAGACAAGGCAGCAGGAGGAGGAGACAAGGCAGCAGTAGGAGGAGACAAGGCAGCAGGAGGAGGAGACAAGGCAGCAGGAGGAGGAGACAAGGCAGCAGGAGGAGGAGACAAGGCAGCAGGAGGAGGAGACAAGGCAGCAGGAGGAGGAGACAAGGCAGCAGGAGGAGGAGACAAGGCAGCAGGAGGAGGAGAGACAAGGCAGCAGGAGGAGGAGACAAGGCAGCAGGAGGAGGAGACAAGGCAGCAGGAGGAGGAGACAAGGCAGCAGGAGGAGGAGACAAGGCAGCAGGAGGAGGAGACAAGGCAGCAGCAGGAGTAGACAAGGCAGCAGGAGGAGGAGACAAGGCAGCAGGAGGAGGAGACAAGGCAGCAGGAGGAGGAGACAAGGCAGCAGGAGGAGGAGACAAGGCAACAGGAGGAGGAGACAAGGCAGCAGGAGGAGGAGACAAGGCAGCAGGAGGAGGAGACAAGGCAGCAGGAGGAGGAGACAAGGCAGCAGGAGGAGGAGACAAGGCAGCAGGAGGAGGAGACAAGGCAGCAGGAGGAGGGGACAAAGCAGCAGGAGGAGGAGGACAAAGCAGCAGGAGGAGAGAGACAAAGCAGCAGCAGGAGGAGGAGACAAAGCAGCAGGAGGAGGAGACAAGGCAGCAGGAGGAGGAGACAAGGCAGCAGGAGGAGGAGACAAGGCAGCAGGAGGAGGAGACAAAGCAGCAGGAGGAGAGAGACAAAGCAGCAGGAGGAGGAGACAAGGCAGCAGGAGGAGGAGACAAGGCAGCAGGAGGAGGAGACAAGGCAGCAGGAGGAGGAGACAAGGCAGCAGGAGGAGGAGACAAGGCAGCAGGAGGAGGAGACAAGGCAGCAGGAGGAGGAGACAAGGCAGCAGGAGGAGAAGACAAGGCAGCAGGAGGAGGAGACAAGGCAGCAGGAGGAGGAGACAAGGCAGCAGGAGGAGGAGACAAGGCAGCAGGAGGAGGAGACAAGGCAGCAGGAGGAGGAGAGAAGGCAGCAGGAGGAGGAGACAAGGCAGCAGGAGGAGGAGACAAGGCAGCAGGAGGAGGAGACAAGGCAGCAGGAGGAGGAGACAAGGCAGCAGGAGGAGGAGAGAAGGCAGCAGGAGGAGGAGGAGACAAGGCAGCAGGAGGAGGAGACAAGGCAGCAGGAGGAGGAGACAAGGCAGCAGGAGGAGGAGACAAGGCAGCAGGAGGAGGAGACAAGGCAGCAGGAGGAGGAGACAAGGCAGCAGGAGGAGGAGACAAGGCAGCAGGAGGAGGAGAGAAGGCAGCAGGAGGAGGAGACAAGGCAGCAGGAGGAGGAGACAAGGCAGCAGGAGGAGGAGACAAGGCAGCAGGAGGAGGAGAGAAGGCAGCAGGAGGAGGAGACAAGGCAGCAGGAGGAGGAGACTAGGCAGCAGGAGGAGGAGACAAGGCAGCAGGAGGAGGAGACAAGGCAGCAGGAGGAGGAGACAAGGCAGCAGGAGGAGGAGACAAGGCAGCAGGAGGAGGAGAGAAGGCAGCAGGAGGAGGAGACAAGGCAGCAGGAGGAGGAGACAAGGCAGCAGGAGGAGGAGACAAGGCAGCAGGAGGAGGAGACAAGGCAGCAGGAGGAGGAGACAAGGCAGCAGGAGGAGGAGACAAGGCAGCAGGAGGAGGAGACAAGGCAGCAGGAGGAGGAGACAAGGCAGCAGGAGGAGGAGACAAGGCAGCAGGAGGAGGAGACAAGGCAGCAGGAGGAGGAGACAAGGTGCAGCAGGAGGAGGAGACAAGGCAGCAGGAGGAGGAGACAAGGCAGCAGGAGGAGGAGACAAGGCAGCAGGAGGAGGAGACAAGGCAGCAGGAGGAGGAGACAAGGCAGCAGGAGGAGGAGACAAGGCAGCAGCAGGAGAGAGAAGGCAGCAGGAGGAGGAGACAAGGCAGCAGGAGGAGGAGACAAGGCAGCAGGAGGAGGAGACAAGGCAGCAGGAGGAGGAGACAAGGCAGCAGGAGGAGGAGACAAGGCAGCAGGAGGAGAAGACAAGGCAGCAGGAGGAGGAGACAAGGCAGCAGGAGGAGGAGACAAGGCAGCAGGAGGAGGAGACAAGGCAGCAGGAGGAGGAGACAAGGCAGCAGGAGGAGAAGACAAGGCAGCAGGAGGAGGAGACAAGGCAGCAGGAGGAGGAGACAAGGCAGCAGGAGGAGGAGACAAGGCAGCAGGAGGAGGAGAAGACACGGCAGCAGGAGGAGGAGACAAGCCAGCAGGAGGAGGAGACATGGCAGCAGGAGGAGGACACAAGGCCTCAACAGGAGGAGGAGTCCAGGCAGCATGAAGAGGAGACAACTCAGCAACAGGAGGAGGAGACAAGGCAGTAGGAGGAGGAGACAAGGCAGCAACAGGAGAGAAACAAGGCAGCAACAGGAGGAGGAGACAAGGCAGCAGGAGGAGGAGACAAGGCAGCAGGAGGAGGAGACAAGGCAGCAGCAGGAGAGAGAAGGCAGCAGGAGGAGGAGACAAGGCAGCAGGAGGAGGAGACAAGGCAGCAGGAGGAGGAGACAAGGCAGCAGGAGGAGGAGAGAAGGCAGCAGGAGGAGGAGACAAGGCAGCAGGAGGAGGAGACAAGGCAGCAGGAGGAGGAGACAAGGCAGCAGGAGGAGGAGACAAGGCAGCAGGAGGAGGAGACAAGGCAGCAGGAGGAGGAGACAAGGCAGCAGGAGGAGGAGACAAGGCAGCAGGAGGAGGAGACAAGGCAGCAGGAGGAGGAGACAAGGCAGCAGGAGGAGGAGACAAGGCAGCAGGAGGAGGAGACAAGGCAGCAGGAGGAGGAGACAAGGCAGCAGGAGGAGGAGACAAGGCAGCAGGAGGAGGAGACAAGGCAGCAGGAGGAGGAGAGACAAGGCAGCAGGAGGAGGAGACAAGGCAGCAGGAGGAGGAGACAAGGCAGCAGGAGGAGGAGACAAGGCAGCAGGAGGAGGAGACAAGGCAGCAGGAGGAGGAGACAAGGCAGCAGGAGGAGGAGACAAGGCAGCAGGAGGAGGAGACAAGGCAGCAACAGGAGGAGGAGACAAGGCAGCAACAGGAGGAGAGAGACAAGGCAGCAGGAGGAGGAGACAAGGCAGCAGGAGGAGGAGACAAGGCAGCAGGAGGAGGAGACAAGGCAGCAGGAGGAGGAGACAAGGCAGCAGGAGGAGGAGACAAGGCAGCAGGAGGAGGAGGAGACAAGGCAGCAGGAGGAGGAGACAAGGCAGCAGGAGGAGGAGACAAGGCAGCAGGAGGAGGAGACAAGGCAGCAGGAGGAGAAGAGAAGGCAGCAGGAGGAGGAGACAAGGCAGCAGGAGGAGGAGACAAGGCAGCAGGAGGAGGAGACAAGGCAGCAGGAGGAGGAGACAAGGCAGCAGGAGGAGGAGACAAGGCAGCAGGAGGAGGAGACAAGGCAGCAGGAGGAGGAGGAGACAAGGCAGCAGGAGGAGAAGACAAGGCAGCAGGAGGAGGAGACAAGGCAGCAGGAGGAGGAGGACAAGGCAGCAGGAGGAGGAGGACAAAGCAGCAGGAGGAGGAGGACAAAGCAGCAGGAGGAGGAGGACAAAGCAGCAGGAGGAGGAGGACAAAGCAGCAGGAGGAGGAGGACAAGGCAGCAGGAGGAGGAGGACAAAGCAGCAGGAGGAGGAGGACAAGGCAGCAGGAGGAGGAGGACAAAGCAGCAGGAGGAGGAGGACAAAGCAGCAGGAGGAGGAGGACAAGGCAGCAGGAGGAGGAGGACAAAGCAGCAGGAGGAGGAGACAAGGCAGCAGGAGGAGGAGACAAGGCAGCAGGAGGAGGAGAGACAAGGCAGCAGCAGGAGGAGGAGACAAGGCAGCAGGAGGAGGAGACAAGGCAGCAGGAGGAGGAGACAAGGCAGCAGGAGGAGGAGACAAGGCAGCAGCAGGAGAGAGAAGGCAGCAGGAGGAGGAAGACAAGGCAGGAGGAGGAGGAGAGCTAGGCAGGAGGAGGAGGAGAAGAGAAGGTAGCAGGAGGAGGAGAGAAAGCAGCAGGAGGAGGAGAGAAGGCAGCAGGAGGAGGAGAGAAGGCAGCAGGAGGAGGAGACAAGGCAGCAGGAGGAGGAGACAAGGCAGCAGGAGGAGGAGAGAAGGCAGCAGGAGGAGAAGGAGAGAAGGCAGCAGGAGGAGGAGAGAAGGCAGCAGGAGGAGAAGAGAAGGCAGCAGGAGGAGAAGAGAAGGCAGCAGGAGGAGAAGAGAAGGCAGCAGGAGGAACACGACAGAAGCAGACTTTCCACTCAGCATAGAGACAGAGTGCCTACCATGGAGTCACTCGGCCTGGTGGCTGGGCTTCCAATGCTGATGTGTCTGTAGGAAGAGTAAGAAGGAAAAGATGTACACATGCATCTTGAAAATATGTCTAAACTTGCATTACCAGCAATAGATGTGTCTTCGTTCTAGTGGTGTGGTGAGGAGTCCTTCAGGGACATGAGTCTGTCTATCTCTCGGAGGAGTGAGGCCTTTAGTCAGACAATGTTATGTCCTGTCACACATTAACTGACCACACATTTATGTCACACACAAATGACTACACAGTCCTGTCACATACCAACTGACCACACAGTCCTGTCACACACAACTGACCACACAGTCCTGTCACACACAACTGACCACACAGTCCTGTCACACACAACTGACCACACAGTCCTGTCACACACAACTGACCACACAGTCCTGTCACACACAACTGACCACACAGTCCGGAGACACTGACCTCCAGGCCCCCTGGCCACTGGCGCCGTGTGGGAGGGGGAGGGGACAGCAGAGGTCGGGGGGGCTGTGGTAGCCAGGCAGGGAGGGATGTGTACAGACACCTCGGGGACCTCCCTGTCTTCTGTCAACAGAGGGGGACATCAGTGTGTGTGTGTGTGTGTGTGTGTGTGTGTGTGTGTGTGTGTGTGTGTGTGTGTGTGTGTGTGTGTGTGTGCATGTGTGTGTGAGTGCGTGCGTAAGTGTGAGTGTGTGTGTGTCTCTCTCTCTCTCTCTCTTAGATGAAAAGCCTTTCCTGTTAGACTGCAGTGTTTATAAAAACACAAGTGACCACACACCAAGTGACCACACAGTCCTGTCACACACCAAGTGACCACACAGTCCTGTCACACACCAAGTGACCACACAGTCCTGTCACACACCAAGTGACCACACAGTCCTGTCACACACCAAGTGACCACACAGTCCTGTCACACACCAAGTGACCACACAGTCCTGTCACACACCAAGTGACCACACAGTCCTGTCACACACCAAGTGACCACACAGTCCTGTCACACACCAAGTGACCACACAGTCCTGTCACACACCAAGTGACCACACAGTCCTGTCACACACCAAGTGACCACACAGTCCTGTCACACACCAAGTGACCACACAGTCCTGTCACACACCAAGTGACCACACAGTCCTGTCACACACCAAGTGACCACACAGTCCTGTCACACACCAAGTGACCACACAGTCCTGTCACACACCAAGTGACCACACAGTCCTGTCACACACTAAGTGACCACACAGTCCTGTCACACACCAAGTGACCACACAGTCCTGTCACACACCAAGTGACCACACAGTCCTGTCACACACCAAGTGACACACAGTCCTGTCACACACCAAGTGACCACACAGTGATGTCACACACCAAGTGACCACACAGTCCTGTCACACACCAAGTGACCACACAGTCCTGTCACACACCAAGTGACCACACAGTCCTGTCACACACCAAGTGACCACACAGTCCTGTCACACACCAAGTGACCACACAGTCCTGTCACACACCAAGTGACCACACAGTCCTGTCACACACCAAGTGACCACACAGTCCTGTCACACACCAAGTGACCAGACAGTCCTGTGACACTGACCATGAGGATCAAAGTCCATTGATGTTGTCTGGGAGGTTGACGGGACAGCAGGATCCGGGCAGATGCTTTGGTGCCGGGAAATCTCTGCAATTATGAAAGAAGGAGGTCAGTGTGTGTGTGTGTGTGTGTGTGTGTGTGTGTGTGTGTGTGCATGCATGTGTGCCTGCATGCATGTGTGCATGCATGCATGTGTATAGTGTATGCATGCATGAATATGTGTGTGCATGCATGTGTTCATGTGTTTGTGGGCAAGAATTGTATGTCCCATTGTATTTGTGTGTATAAAAAGCATATGAGTAATCATTGGCTCATGTGTTAGTACATGGCCATATCACTGACATCACATGCAAGCATACTTCATCATGAAATTAACAAGGTATGATTACACTAAATGGAAAATTATCACAGCCACAAAAGCATCTGAACGGGCACTCGTGCAAGGTGTTCAGGAGCCCAAAGCTTGCTGACATGCATGCATGTTGACGAGCCATTCTCATGCCTCTATGTGGACACTGTTTTTATCATGTCAGTATGGCATGTGTGTACGTGATAAAAAGCATGATAATGACTGGTGTGATGTGTACATTGTAAACAAAAGCATGTATACACCCAACATGGCATGTCCTGATGCAATAGTGCCTAGGTCATGAGAGAGAGAGAAATGTACATGTACCTTGAAACCTTTGGCTGTAGTGCTGCCCGAATCCTAACAAGGTGTCACTTCCACACTTACCTGTGGCTGTAGTGCTGCCCGAACCCTAACAAGGTGTCATGTCCACACTTACCTGTGGCTGTAGTGCTGCCCGAACCCTAACAAGGTGTCATTTCCACACTTACCTGTGGCTGTAGTGCTGCCTGAACCCTAACAAGGTGTCATTTCCACACTTACCTGTGGCTGTAGTGCTGCCTGAATCCTAACAAGGTGTCACTTCCACACTTACCTGTGGCTGTAGTGCTGCCCGAACCCTAACAAGGTGTCACGTCCACACTTACCTGCTGTAGTGCTGCCCGAACCCAGTGTCACTTCCAACACTTACCTGGCTGTAGTGCTGCCGAATTGCCACCATGGCTACGGTTAACTTCCACACTATACCTGGTGCTGTAAGTGCGTGCCCGAATCATAACAAGGTGACACTTCCACACTTACCTGTGGCTGTAGTGCTGCCCAAATCCTAACAAGGTGTCACTTCCACACTTACCTGTGGCTGTAGTGCTGCCCGAATCCTAACAAGGTGTCACTTCCACACTTACCTGTGGCTGTAGTGCTGCCCGAATCCTAACAAGGTGTCACTGCCTGCATGCGAACATTGTCAACAAAGGCACCGCACATACCTCCAATTACCATGGTGTGTCTACTCTCTTCGTGATACCCAGAGTGCCGGGCCAGACATGAAGAGAAGTGTACATGTGCCATGAATCTTGGCCTGCTTGAGCAGATGCTGCATGAAATTTCACATGCACACTCCTCCTCCCCTCTACCTCCTTGCCCTCTCTCTCTCTCATCTCTCACACACACACACACACAAACACACACACACACTCTTTCTCTCTCTCTCTCTCACACACACACACAAACACACACACACACACACACACACACGCACAAAAAATAATAAAGTTTGGTTCAAGTAGCATAGCAAAAGAAAAGAACAAGGGCAAAGCCCATACGACTCACATGCTTGACCTTGACCTTTATATGACCTTGACCTTCAGGTGACCTTCAAGGTCAAGGTCAAACAACTAAACCTACCAATGACATCATACACAAAGAAATGCTTTACACATTTTTCCTACCAAAATACATGTGACCTTGACCCAAGGTCAAGGTCATCCAAGGTCATGCAACACAAAGCTGTTAATTCAAGACATAGGAAGCACAATGGTGCTTATTGGCACTTTCTACCATGACATATAGTCACTTTTAGTGGTTCACTACCCCATTTTGGTCACATTTCATAAGGGTCAAAGTGACCTTGACCTTGATGATATGTGAACAAATGTGTCTCATGATGAAAGTATAACATGTGCCCCACATAATTATTAAGTTTGAAACAGTTATCTTCCATAGTTCAGGGTCAAGGTCACTTCAAAATATGTATACAATCCAACTTTGAAGAGCTCCTGTGACCTTGACCTTGAAGCAAGGTCAACCAAACTGGTATCAAAAGATAGGGCTTTGTTTGACCTATAATACCACTTGTAGCTAAGGTCGCCATTCTAATACACGTGGGAGAACAATTGGAAAATGTGAAAAATGACTGTTTTTGAGACCACATTTATGGCTCCTGTGACCTTGACTTGAAGCAAGGTCAA
>JAWQFJ010027410.1:0-15852 GCA_034096865.1 Theodoxus fluviatilis
GGTAAACCTCTACCTGTCATCTTTTGTTGTTCAGTGTTGTGTTGTTCAGTCAACCACCGTGACTAGTGCTATAGACACTGACCACTTTTGTGTAATGGCCACTCTGGACGCTACTGTTCCTCGCACTCGGCCGGTTTCTGTGACTGTTCGCAACATGCGCCTTATTGATAGACCTGTTTTTTGTGATGATGTGAAATTGAAGCTCTCTGTACTCCCGTCTGTTGCCGCTGGCGATCTTGACTGCGTTACGCGATGTCTTGGACTTTCACGCTCCGGCTACGAAACGGAAGGTCTCTACCGTTAAGACGGGCAGCGCCCCGTGGTTTAATTCTGTTCGTGATGATGTCAGGGCAGCCAAGCGGCAACGACGCCGAGCTGAACGTCAGTGGTTGAAAACTGGACTTACCATTCACAAACACCTTTTTGTCCAGGCCAAGAACTTAGTTACCAAACTCATGTATGATGCTAAAGTTAATTACTTCAGCTCTCAGATTGTGGATAGCGTGTCGTGTGGGCAACTGTTCGGCATCTGCAACAAACTCCTCGGTAAAACCAAAAAGGTTCTCTTTCCGTCAATCTTCTCTGTTCTGGAACTTCCTGGCCGTTTTCTTGAGTAAGGCAGTTTCTGTGCTGTGGTGGCTACGATAGGCTGACTGCAGGGGTGCCAAGAGGTTGTTGGTTGCAAGATGTTGCTGCAGTTGGGTGAGTACTAATCTCTCTATAACTTTGGACAGGAAGGGGAGGTTAGAGACCGGGCGATAAGTTTTCATAACGTTAGGGTCCAGAGAAGGCTTCTTCAGGAGTGGCTTCATTATGGCTGACTTGTACATGGAAGGGAAGGTGCCAACAAATCCTCGGCGACCTTTACTCTTCTTTAGATCAGGGAAAACTTAGCATTCTCACCCTCTTAGACTTGTCAGTGGCTCTCGACACAATAGACCACAACACTCTCCTCTCACGCCTGCGAAACACTTTTGGAATTTCAAACTCTGCCCTTGCCTGGTTTCATTCTTATCTCACTGACAGATTTCAAACGTCTCCCTCAACAAGCATTACTCAGCTCCTTCTCCTGTCCGGTTTGGTGTTCCCCAGGGTCCAGTTTTGTTCGTTCTTTACATGCAACCTTTGTTTGACATAGTCGCTCAGCACTCAATTAGGCAGCATGCATTTGCAGATGACAATCAGCTCTACAAAGACACCACCTTAGATCAATTCCAACCCACGTTAGACACTCTACAGACCTGTCTTTCTGATGTTAAGTCATGGATGTCACACAAGAAACTCCAGCTGAACGATTCCAAAACCGAATGCCTTCTTGTCAAGTCTCAGAGACTAGTGACGCCTCCATCCCTCCCGTCTTCTGTCAGGGTAGGAGACGCTGATGTCGCCTTTGTTTCATCAGTGAAAAACCTTGGTGACACCCTCGACTCTCATCTCTCTCTTTCCGACTTTGTCCAAAACACTTGCAAATCTGCATGCATACAACTCAGACAGATAAGCGCAATCAGACACCTTCTCACTACTCAAGCTACTACTATCCTAGTCTGTGCTCTTATTCTCAGTCGCCTGGATTATTACAACAGCCTTCTTGCCGGCTGTCCCGCATATCTCACCGATAAACTTCAAAGAGTGCAAGTTGCTGCAGCTCGACTCATCTGTAAGTCAAAAAAGTCAGATCATTTCACTCCTCTCTTCCGCTCTCTCCACTGGTTGCCCATTAGTGCTAGAGTCCAATACAAGATTGCCTGTCTTTGCTACCATTACTTCGCTGAATCCTTTCCTCAATATCTCTCTAAACCCATGCACACCTACACACCCGCTAGACAGCTACGCTCTTCCGCAGACACAAGAATCCTCAGGTTCCCAGAGGACACTCCAGTCAAAACAAAATTTGGTGAATGCTCTTTCTTTTATCAGGCTCCCTCTATCTGGAATGACCTCCCCGCCTCTGTTCGTCACTCTACATCTCCCTCGACCTTTCGCTCTGCTCTCAAAACTCACCTCTTCTTGAAATCGTTCCCGAATCCTGTCTAAGTTTCTTCATCTTCCTCCCCTCACTGTTCTCTTTGTACTAGCTTGCCTAAGCCCCCTACAACAATCCTGTCTCTCCTCCCCTCTCCCCATTTCAATGGTTAAGTGGTGACGCTGTGTACATCAGTTTGTCGAATGCCTGAAGTGAATGTCTGACTCCTATGTTATTAAGTTTATTAAGTTACCTTTGATGTGATTGTCTGTTATTGCATATTGTAATGGTTGTGTATGTATGCGCCTTGAGCATGTCGTAACTCATGGTAGGGCACTATACAAACCCACACGTTAGTATTTTTTTTTTAGGTTCACCTTCCTTGTATTTATTTCCCTACATGCCTCTGTTTGATTTCTAGCAGTGATATCAAGGACAGGAACATAGCCCTCAGCTCAAAGGTCAGACTGTTGCGCGCCCTGGTCATGTCCATATTTTTGTATGCCTGTGAGTCATGGACACTAACAGCTGGCTTGGATAGAAGGATACAGACCATGGAAATGAGATGCTTTCGACGACTCCTCGGCATCTCCTACAAGGACCGCATCACAAACGAGGAAGTCCGAAACAGAATCAGGCAAGCCATTGGGCCCCATGAAGAACTACTGACCACTGTGAAAAGACGCAAACTAAAGTGGTATGGGCACGTCTCACGATCGTCAGGGCTTGCCAAGACTGTGTTACAAGGCACAGTAAAAGGAGGGATGAGGAGAGGCAGACAAAGAAAAAGATGGGAGGACAACGTCTCAGAGTGGACAGGGATGAGGCTCAGCAAAGCCTTCAGACAGTCCGAGAGGCGAGTTGAATGAAGAGAACTGGTTGCCAGATCATCTGTGGTGCCCCAACGGTCGTCCAGACTACGGGACAAGTGAAGTGAAGTGAAGTGACGTCAAGGAAAAAGAATAATAATTGATACTTCTTGTGACCCCCACAAATGGTTTTCCCTTTATTATTACATAATTATTATTTCCCTTTTCTATTGTCTGTAGCAGACGACGTTTTGGGCCTGTTCTCGATTTCTAAATCTAATTACCTCCCCTTACTTGGATACGTATGTCGTCACGGGATTGTGACGTGGAAGAAAAAGAAACGGTTCTGCAAGGATTTTGTGCCCGAGCGGATTGGGGTGATCTGCGTTCCGTTGGATTGTGTCTGCATAAACCAGGGAGTTGCGGATTGGAGATGGAGGAGGAGGAAGATGAAGAGGATGAAGCTACTAACGATTCGAGGACCAGAATTTCATCGGCCAAGGACTGAAGGAGTGAATCTGAGATGTGTGTAACGGATCGGGCCTGATGCGCTGGTGGGAACAGTCCTGAGGTAAATGAATTTGAGAGTCTGAGGAGGAGAGTGATACTACTGCGGAGATGGAGGAGGAGGAAGATGAAGAGGAGGAAGAAGACCGATGAGATGACTGTAGTTGAGGTGATTGAAGTTGAGGTAATTGACAGTTGAAGTTGAAGTTGAGATAATTGACAGTTGAAGTTGAAGTTAAGGTTATTCAAGCAGACAGTTGAAGTTGATGTTGATGTTGGTTGAAATAAAGAAGATAAGAAAACGAAACAAGCGAGCGCGGTTGTCCCTCGATCTACTCTCGCTCCTCTCGCTCTCGTTACCTTTCTGTGGACCATATCTGGTCACAGAAAAAATGGCGCTGCGAGCAGGGTCGAACAACCTCAAGACGGCGGGCAGATTCCTCGCAAAGATGGTAACCAGCGATGCTCCCAGGTGCATGCGGGCAGCAAGGAGGAGGGTTCCAGCCCATACACGACCAGGTCACCTCAATCGTTTGAAGCCAGCTCACAACAAGGCGGGGAAGCGTCAGGCATGGGCTGCCGCTCAACGAAAACAGAGGCGATATAAATGTAGGACCCTTCATTGACAACGTCGGACAGACGAAGTTTAGTGAATTGCTGATATCCGATTGAAAACATCATGAGCGAGGAGGTAACTGTCGAAGTTTCCGCTGCGCCGGAGGAAAGCTGTGTCACTGTCAAGGAAGAAACCGACTCCATTACAGACGAAATCTCGAGCGAACACGCGGATGGCCAGACAGTCGTGTCGGGAGCTCCCGCTACGCTCACAGCGCCCACATTACGCGTAGAAGTGCTGAAAGACATGGACGATAACAGCAGTTTGGTGTGTACCAGTGAAGATGACGGTGGCAGTCAACAAGACATATCTTACAAAGGTGAGCGCGACCGTTCAAAAGGTAACTCCCCTACCCCACCGCCCAGCGATTTTGTCCCCCTGATGATGAACTGAAGGAGAAGATCATTAAACAGGTGGAGTTTTACTTTTCGGATGCGAACATATTGAAGGACGCGTTCCTCCTCAAACAGGTTCAGAGGAATAAGATGGGATACGTGAGCATCAAGCTGATAACGTCTTTCAAGAAAGTGAAATCGTTGACTAAGGATTACCGTGTGTGTGCGTACTGTCTGCGTGAGTCTGACAATCTGGAAGTGAAAGAGGAGGGCACGAAAGTTCGTCGCAAGGACCCTCTCCCCGATTACGATGAGACCACTTCATCTCGTACGATCGTCGCTTTCGGTCTCCCCACCGAAAACCCTATAAGTAGTGCAATCCATTCGGTTCTTTGAATCCTGATTTTCTGCTGTTGGATTTTTATGATGTGTCTTGTATGATTTTCTTTTCATCATGCATTGTTGTGTATGCATTTTGATGTCATGTTTGCATTGCCTGGGATGGATGTGTCTCAGTAACCAATGATTGTTTGGTAACTTTGTAGTTGAGGATTGTTCGCTTGATGTGTCTTGTATGTCAACAAGTGGGTTTGCCCCCCTGAACAAGAGTGATTACAGATGATGTTCTGTCCGGTTACTAATTCTTTTACTAGACAAACTGTCAGAAAGGATGTTGTCTTAGTGATTGTGGTCTAATACACCTAGTAACCTGCAAGCAGTCATTTGAGAGTTGCAGAATAGTGGTTCTGTGGATGTGACATAGTAATTCTGAAGATAACTTACTGGCGCCTTAATTGGACAGTATGTGTATCAGTAGCATAACGCTCAGGAATACTGGTTGTCGAATTAGATGGGGTGTGGTTCCCCAGGGTTGATGGAGTAATTTCGTTGATTTTCGTGCTCATGAGTGCATTTTAAGGATGTTCATGTTGCATGCGAGGCTTAAATGCCAGTGGTATCTGAGTGTTTTCGAAGATCAGTGGTATCTGCTCTGAATTCTGATGGGAATTCAAAGTGTTTGCGTGGCAACATTGGTGGCGTTTGTAGGACATGTTACTTTTGTGTATATTTGTACAAATTTGCTTTCTTTTGACCAATTCATGGTTCAAATTTTTTTTTAATCTGCTGACGGATTGGTCACTCAAACTTCATTTTTGCGAATGATTTTTTTGTGTGTGCTAATTTTATGGAGACCATAAATTCTGGCGGGGAAGATGTGTGACCCCCACAAATGGTTTTCCCTTTATTATTACATAATTATTATTTCCCTTTTCTATTGTCTGTAGCAGACGACGTTTTGGGCCTGTTCTCGATTTCTAAATCTAATTACCTCCCCTTACTTGGATACGTATGTCGTCACGGGATTGTGACGTAGAAGAAAAAGAAACGGTTCTGCAAGGATTTTGTGCCCGAGCGGATTGGGGTGATCTGCGTTCCGTTGGATTGTGTCTGCATAAACCAGGGAGTTGCGGATTGGAGATGGAGGAAGAGGAAGATGAAGAGGATGAAGCTACTAACGATTCGAGAAACAGAATTTCATCGGCCAAGGACTGAAGAAGTGAATCTGAGATGTGTGTAACGGATCGGGCCTGATGCGCTGGTGGGAACAGTCCTGAGGTAAATGAAGTTGAGAGTCTGAGGAGGAGAGTGATACTACTGCGGAGATGGAGGAGGAGGAAGATGAAGAGGAGGAAGAAGACCGATGAGATGACTGTAGTTGAGGTGATTGAAGTTGAGGTAATTGACAGTTGAAGTTGAAGTTGAGGTTATTCAAGACAGTTGAAGTTGATGTTGAAGTTGGTTGAAATAAAGAAGATAAGAAAATGAAACAAGCGAGCGCGGTTGTCCCTCGATCTACTCTCGCTCCTCTCGCTCTCGTTACCTTTATGTGGACCATATCTGGTCACATTCTTTTCTAAATGGAGGACAGTAAAAAATACTCTCTCTTTTTTTCCTTTGTACTGATTTTCATTTTTGTTCATTCATTTTTCATGTATTGATTCCATTAAACATCCATCTAAATGGCTCATATTGAAGAAATTGAGGTTATATGAATTGTTTCTCAGCAGACAGGAAAGATTCAGGCCATGCCAGTGGCAGCAAAACATGCCCATTTCCTGTAGCAACAGCAAGCCTCTGTCAGCTGATGCAGGGCGTCTGCCTGGTCTCCTGTCTGCACTGTGTTCTCTCCACACCTGGCCTACACCTGCACTCCTCTCATGCACCACTAGACAAGTGACAAGGGGTCAGTGACACTGCACACACAGCAGACCACACAGAAACCATGTGTGCAGAAGGCTTGGAGCCTCTCAGGGTGGGCACCAGTCTAGTTCCAGGAGGCAGGCAGCTGCTGGTAGAAGTCCCTGACACTTGGACCCTGCCTCCTGTCAGACCTGAAGACTTCCACAGCACGTGGAGGAACACTCACCAGCAATGGACTGCAGGCGGTCGTTGTCTGAAACACACAGGAAATGGACGTTGAAGTAGGTTCTGGTCGGCACTGGAGAAATGGCAGAATGCACATCCAGCATTCAAAGACACTCAGAACTAACACGGATGAATGTGTTCACCTCCTGAGTGTAGGCACGTGTATTCATTGTTGTCGATGCCTTTCATTAGCAGACAACTGCTTGGAAAAGCTGGATTAAGAAAGATGTTTTCCTGCCTCTTACCATTATACACACATGGACAGTTGCTGCAGTTCATCCCAGCACAGAAGTGAATGCTATACTATTCAGCATGGATATTTCACCCAGATAAAGATTGAGCTATACACTCCCTTTGCCAATATTTCTGTCTCATTTGAGACATCATGACAATGTCTGACCACTGGTCAGTCAGAGGGTCAAGACAGCCTACACAGACATCCATGTGTGAAGGTCATCATGCAGAATCTTCAGGCAAAAGGTCAGGCTCATAAGCCAAACAGTGCTTGAGAAAATTCCAACATCCAGGTGTTAGTTTCCTGCATACTGTTGTTCAGTAGGATGAAGGAATCAGCAATGACGGAAAAGTGTTTCACTTCAAAAGGGGTTTGCACGTAGGGCAAAGCTATTTATGGTAGGACGCCAGAATCTGGGTCGTTCACCGCCTGCTGGGTGACGACCTGGCTGAACTGGGAAATTTCCCTGGGCAGAAATGGCACTGGCATGCGGATGCTCCCCATCAATCTCAAAGGCCAACCGTGTTATCATTCCGGCTTCAAGCGAGGGACAGACCACACGCCTTTCCCTTGGAGGGAGTATACAACAAACTTTTCACTTCAATAGCCGCCCTCATGCCCCTTCAGCCACCCATCGTTTGCTGTTATATTTTTTGAGTGGATAATTATCGACTTGTGTACTTTTTCCCCACATACACACAAACACACCCTTTTTCTGTGCTGTTGCACATTTGGTATTTTCATTGATATGTGTTTGCGGAGTCGTTTCCGAATTGTATTTTCGGAGCTGCCCCTCTTTTCACGTGTTGGTTTCCTGCATACTGTTGTTCAGTAGAATGAAGGAATCAGCAATGAAGGAAAAGTGTTTCACTTCAAAAGAAACATATGGCCCCTCCCCACTGCTTATAGAGGTGTATCACCATTTTTCCTCGGCCCGAAGGTTACAGGTTCCATTCTTGCCTGAGGCCATGAAACTTTCTCTATCCTTGCAGAATTCTGGTTGGATGTGTACTTTTATCACTCATATACGTTGTATTAATCTATGTCAAGTTTACTATCAATAGGAAATTGGCACCAACCACACGTATGCACGCACGCACGCACGCATGCACGCACGCATGCACCCCGTCCACACACCACCACCCGTATATATGGATAAGTTGGTACTCATTACAATGTAATGGGGAAAGTTGTTTCCCAGATATCTTACTTGAGATAGACTTGGTTTTTGCTGGTTGGTAGTCCGGCGACTGTGTGTGTTTTTGCAATGAGGGTTTTGGAGTGAGTAGAAATTGAGTTCTGTCCCGTGGGTAGTGAGCGATGTTTGTTCTGAGGTTTGAATAATGCTAAGTTTGTGAGTTAAGTATGAGACGATAGCTATGTTAGCGAAGGAAAAAGTTAGCATTTTAGTCTGCCTACAGCCAGGAGACTGGAGAGGTCGTTCGGTCGTCAGTCTGCCTGCTGGTGAGAGAGGGGTGAAGCCAGTCTGCTTGGAGTGGACTTTCTTGCTGCGTGGAGCGGACTTTCTTGCTGTACAGTCTGCCACTGAGGGGAAAGGGGAGAGGTCGTTCTGCCGTCAGTCCGAGTATAGAGAAGAGAGAAGACCGAGCGAGGTCAGCCTGCTGAGAGACGAGGAAAAAGAAGAAGAGAAGAAGGAAGCAGACGAAGTGAAGTAGACGAGAGAGAAGACGACGAACAGAGAGAGTGAGGCAGAGCACAGGCAGAGGTGAAAGGTTGGTGAAAACCTTTTTATTCGGGTCGATAGCTTGTAACTGTCAAGGGCTGACCTGCGTATTTTTATGTTTGTATTATTATTAGAAGGCTGACCGATCCTGTTTTATAATTATACTAGCCGCTTCGCGGCCAGGCAATGCGCAAAGTGTCAAAGCCACATACAAAGCCAAATTCTTCAGCCACCATTTTGTTTATCTCATTACGTAACCATAACCAAAAATGTGTTCACAGATCTTCATCATTTGACTTTACCTACCCATACACCAAATTTCGGTCAAATCGGAGCACTTTGAGTTTTCGGCGGCCATCTTGTTTGTGCCCACTTCCGGTTACCATGGCGACACCTTTTTTTAACCCCACCATGACCTGACCCCGGCCCACATCTAACCCCATACCAAGTTTTAAGTCGATGGGAACTCCTGTGTCTCAGGCGGCTTCGCCGCCTTCGACACAGTCGTCCATTGTTTACTCTGCCGCCATTTTGTTTTTCTCGTGACGTAACCATGGTAACCAAAAAATTTGTTCACAGATCTTCATCATTTGACTTTACCAACCCACACACCAAATTTCGGTCAAATCGGAGCACTTTGAGTTTTCGGCGGCCATCTTGTTTGTGCCCACTTCCGGTTACCATGGCAACGCCATTTTTTTAACCCCACCATGACCTGACCCTGGCCCACATCTAATCCCATTCCAAGTTTTAAGTCGATGGGAACTCCTGTGTCTCAGGCGGCTTCGCCGCCTTCGACACAGTCGTCCAAATTCTTCAGCCGCCATCTTGTTTTTCTCGTGACGTAACCATGACAACCAAACAATTATTGCGCAGATCTTCATCATTCGACTGTACCTACCCACACACCAAATTTCGGTCAAATCGGAGCACTTTGAGTTTTCGGCGGCCATCTTGTTTGTGCCCACTTCCGGTTACCATGGCAACTCCATTTTTTTAACCCCACCATGACCTGACCCCGGCCAACACCTAACCCCACACCAAGTTTCACCTACCCACACACTAAATTTCGGTCAAATCGGAGCACTTTGAGTTTTCGGCGGCCATCTTGTTTGTGCCCACTTCCGGTTACCATGGCAACACCATTTTTTAACCCCACCATGACCTGACCCCGGCCCACACCTAACCCATACCAAGTTTTAAGTCGATGGGAACTCCTGTGTCTCAGGCGGCTTCGCCGCCTTCGACACAGTCGTCCAAATTCTTCAGCCGCCATCTTGTTTTTCTCGTCACGTAACCATGACAACCAAAAATTTTTTCACAGATCTTCATCATTTGACTGTACCTACCTACACACCAAATTTCGGTCAAATCGGAGCACTTTGAGTTTTCGGCGGCCATCTTGTTTGTGCCCACTTCCGGTTACCATGGCAACACCATTTTTTTAACCCCACGTTGACCTGACCCCGGTCCACACCTAACCCCATACCAAGTTTCAAGTCGATCGGAATAAAACTGTGGAAACGTATGAGTGTCACACACACACACAGACAGACACACACACACACACACACACACACACACACACAGCGAAAATATATATAGAGACTAGCCGCTTCGCGGCCAGGCACTTTGCAAAGCGCCAAAGCCACATACAAAGCCAAATTCTTCGGCCGCCATTTTGTTATTCTCATTACGTAACCATAACCAAAAATTTGTTCACAGATCTTCATCATTTGACTTTACCTACCCACACAGCAAATTTCGGTCAAATCGGAGCACTTTGAGTTTTCGGCGGCCATCTTGTTTGTGCCCACTTCCGGTTACCATGGCAACACCATTTTTTTAACCCCACCATGACCTGACCCCGGCCCACACCTAACCCCATACCAAGTTTTAAGTCGATGGGAATAAAACTGTGTACTCCTGTGTCTCAGGCGGCTTCGCCGCCTTCGACACAGTCGTCCAAATTCTTCAGTCGCCATTTTGTTTTTCTCGTTACGTAACCATGATAACCATAAATTTAGTTCACAGATCTTCATCATTTGACTTGACCTACCCACACACCAAATTTCGGTCAAATCGGAGAACTTTGAGTTTTCGGCGGCCATCTTGTTTGTGCCCACTTCCGGTTACCATGGCGACACCTTTTTTTAACCCCACCATGACCTGACCCCGGCCCACATCTAACCCCATACCAAGTTTTAAGTCGATGGGAACTCCTGTGTCTCAGGCGGCTTCGCCGCCTTCGACACAGTCGTCCATTGTTTACTCTGCCGCCATTTTGTTTTTCTCGTGACGTAACCATGGTAACCGAAAAATTTGTTCACAGATCTTCATCATTTGACTTTACCAACCCACACACCAAATTTCGGTCAAATCGGAGCACTTTGAGTTTTCGGCGGCCATCTTGTTTGTGCCCACTTCCGGTTACCATGGCAACGCCATTTTTTTTAACCCCACCATGACCTGACCCTGGCCCACATCTATCCCCATACCAAGTTTCAAGTCGATCGGAATAAAACTGTGGAAACGTATGAGTGTCACACACACAGACAGACAGACAGACAGACACACAGACAGCGAAAATATATATACAGATTTTTAACCCCACCATGACCTGACCCCGGCCCACATCTAACCCCATACCAAGTTTTAAGTTGATGGGAACTCCTGTGTCTCAGGCGGCTCTTGACAGTCGTCCACTGTTTACTCTGCCGCCATTTTGTTTTTCTCGTGACGTAACCATGGTAACCGAAAAATTTGTTCACAGATCTTCATCATGTGACTTTACCAACCCACACACCAAATTTCGGTCAAATCGGAGCACTTTGAGTTTTCGGCGGCCATCTTGTTTGTGCCCACTTCCGGTTACCATGGCAACGCCATTTTTTTTAACCCCACCATGACCTGACCCTGGCCCACATCTAACCCCATTCCAAGTTTTAAGTCGATGGGAACTCCTGTGTCTCAGGCGGCTTCGCCGCCTTCGACACAGTCGTCCATTGTTTCCTCAGCCGCCATTTTGTTTTTCTCGTGACGTAACCATGGTAACCAAAAAATTTGTTCACAGATCTTCGTCATCTGACTTTACCTACCCACACACCAAATTTCGGTCAAATCGGAGCACTTTGAGTTTTCGGCGGCCATCTTGTTTGTGCCCACTTCCGGTTACCATGGCAACACCATTTTTTTAACCCCACGTTGACCTGACCCGGGTCCACACCTAACCCCATACCAAGTTTCAAGTGGATCGGAATAAAACTGTGGAAACGTATGAGTGTCACACAGACACACACACACACACACACACACACACACACACACACACACACACAGACACACAGCGAAAATATATATAGAGACTAGAAGGTTGACAAATATCTTACTTGTGCTGCGGTGTTTTATAATTGTTGTCCCCTTGGGAGTAAAATAGCTGGAGAAGTAGGTGTACATTTTTATTGAGGTTATCGAGGATGTTGTGGTGGATCCAGATAACTGAGTAACATTCTTTTTACTTTTATTTTTCTTTTCTACCCCTGTTACGGGCATGTTTTTGTGATTTGTCATAAAGACATGCACTTAACCCTGGGACCGTGTTGTTTCATTTATGGATCCCCGTAACATACAACAACATGCAAATTGTATGTGGTGAACAAAATGCTCTGAAGTTTAATCTTTAACACCACGAATGAATCCAATATAAGCAGTTTTGGAAGAGTGCTGTGGAATATTATGTTGAGGCGAAGAAAATGTTTTAACAAACTATTAAAATATATGTTTTCTTACAACTGAATAAAAGACAGTTTTTGAATTATATTTGCCTGAGTGACCAAAAGAGTGCAGCATATGGCCAGAGCCGCTTGATGTCCCCTCATCAGCTGGGAGCCCTGGCTGCTGGGCTTTCGGGATGATGCTACTCCAATGTTCCATCTACACAGCACTTCCTCATCAGCTGGGACCCCTGGCTGCTGGGCTTTCGGGATGATGCTACTCCAATGTTCCATCTACACAGCACTTCCTCAACAGCTGGAACCCCTGGAATCTCATCAGGACCAAATGCCATGTATTTGCTAGTTACATGCTATATTCAAGCAGAGTTACACCGATTTGAAACTGACACTTTCATCATAGCATATTTACATCATCGAAAACAAAATCAGCAATAATCAGGGGAGAAAGCACTTGCTCGCTTCACTATGGATCAAGGGAAAACTTCAGTACATACCTTCAAAAATGTTCACTGCAATATGAAGGGAAAAGGCAATGAGATAAAATAGCAGGCACAACAATTTTCATGGATGACTGAAATACATATAGAGATAATAATTTCTGCCATGGATTCAAAGATGACAAATGCATTTAATTCTTTCTTTACAACACAACTGAAACCAGTAGACTCTCACACACACTCTCACTCTCACACACACTCTCACACACACTCACACACACTCACACAGACACACACACACACACACACACACACACACACACACACACACCTCACACACACACACACACACACACACACACACACACACACACACACACACACTCACTCACTCGCACCAACTTACTCACACACACTCTGTCACACACACTCTGTCACACACACTCAGTCACACACACACTCACACACACACACACATACACACACACTCTCTCTCTCTCTCTCTCTCACACACACACACACACACACTCACACACACACACTTACACACACACACACACACACACACACACACACACACACACGAAAACAGACACACAAAAACATATACACAAGCATACAACACATAAACATACTGACAGATAGATCCACAGACACTCAGACAGCCATTCAGACAGACCCACAGACAGGCTGACGGACAAAAATAGAATAAGAAATTGAGAGACAGCCATGCAAAAGAATGAAACACAAGAACAACAAAGGAAGACCACTATCTATCATCAAACTACACACAACACTCGCCTCCACTCAAACTACACACAACACTCGCCTCCACTCAAACTACACACAACACTCGCCTCCACTCAAACTACACACAACACTCGCCTCCACTCAAACTACACACAACACTCACCTCCACTCAAACTACACACAACACTCGCCTCCAATCAAACTACACACAACACTCACCTCCACTCAAACTACACACAGCACTCGCCTCCACTCAAACTACACACAACACTCGCCTCCACTCAAACTACACACAACACTCACCTCCACTCAAACTACACACAACACTCACCTCCACTCAAACTGCACACAACACTCACCTCCACTCAAACTACACACAACACTCACCTCCACTCAAACTGCACACAACACTCACCTCCACTCAAACTACACACAACACTCACCTCCACTCAAACTACACACAACACTCACCTCCACTCAAACTGCACACAACACTCACCTCCACTCAAACTACATGCAACACTCACCTCCACTCAAACTGCACACAACACACACCTCCACTCAAACTACACACAACACTCACCTCCACTCAAACTACACACAACACTCACATCCACTCAAACTACACACAACACTCACCTCCACTCAAACAACAGGCAACACTCACATCCACTCATAAAACACACAACACTCACCTCCACTCAAACTACACACAACACTCACCTCCACTGAACTACACACAACACTCACCTCCACTCAAACTACACACAACACTCACCTCCACTCAAACAACACGCAACACTCACCTCCACTCAAACTACACGCAACACTCACCTCCACTCAAACTACACACAACACTCACCTCCACTCAAACTACACACAACACATACCTCCACTCAAACTACACACAACACACTCCTCCACTCAAACTACACACAACACACACATCCACTCAAACTACACACAACACACACCTGCACTCAAACTACACACAACACTCACCTCCACTCAAACTACACACAACACTCACCTCCACTCAAACTACACACAACACTCACCTCCACTCAAACTACCCACAACACATACCTCCCCTCAAACTACACACAACACACTCCTCCACTCAAACTACACACAACACACACCTCCACTCAAACTACACACAACACTCACCTCCACTCAAACTACACACAACACTCACCTCCACTCAAACTACACACAACACACACCTCCACTCAAACTACACACAACACTTGCCTCCACTCAAACTACACACAACACTCGCCTCCACTCAAACTACACACAACACTCACCTCCACTCAAACTACACACAACACTCACCTCCACTCAAACTACACACAACACTCGCCTCCACTCAAACTACACACAACACTCGCCTCCACTCAAACTACATGCAACACTCGCCTCCACTCAAACTACACACAACACTCGCCTCCACTCAAACTACACACAACACTCACCTCCACTCAAACTACACACAACACTTGCCTCCACTCAAACTACACACAACACTCGCCTCCACTCAAACTACATGCAACACTCGCCTCCACTCAAACTACACGCAACACTCGCCTCCACTCAAACTACACACAACACTCGCCTCCACTCAAACTACATGCAACACTCGCCTCCAGTCAAACTACACGCAACACTCGCCTCCATTCAAACTACACACAACACACACCTCCACTCAAACTACACACAACACACACCTCCCCTCAAACTACACACAACACACTCCTCCACTCAAACTACACAAAACACACACCTCCACTTAAACTACACACAACACACACCTCCACTCAAACTACACACAACACTCACCTCCACTCAAACTACCCACAACACTCGCCTCCACTCAAACTACACACAACACTCGCCTCCACTCAAACTACACGCAACACTCGCCTCCACTCAAACTACACACAACACACACCTCCACTCAAACTACACACAACACTCACCTCCACTCAAACTACACACACAACACTCGCCTCCACTCAAACTACACACAACACTCACCTCCACTCAAACTACACACAACACTCGCCTCCACTCAAACTACACACAACACACACCTCTACTCAAACAACACACAACACTCACCTCCACTCAAACTACACACAACACTCACCTCCACTCAAACTACACACAACACTCACCTGTGCCAACTGTGAGAGCCCGAATGTTGCCTGTCACTCTATCCGGGTTAAACTGCTTCATCCTTCAATCAGAAAATGAAAGTTCCCTTTGACCTCTACTGTGCTTTCATCCTTTTACACTGACATTTGAAAGGTGTCTGTGTGTGTGTGTGTGTGTGTGTGTGTGTGTGTGTGT
>JAWQFJ010027411.1:0-7500 GCA_034096865.1 Theodoxus fluviatilis
TCCTGGCTGCAATCAAGACAGGAGTGTCCCCATCATCATTGGTGCAGTTGATCACGTCAGCATTCCTACTCACAACCAACTCTACCATTTGCCTGTCTGACTCATTTCTTTCCATGTACCATTCATTCACTCCACAGACTAGCTCATGGAGGATGGTGTTGCCTCCCTTGCCTTTGATAGAGAGGTTCACAGAATGCTTCAGGAACAGGGACAACAAAAACAACTTGCCCTCCCTGGCTGCAGTAAAGACAGGAGTGTCCCCATCATCATTGGAGCAGTTGATCAAGTCAGCACTCCTACTCACAACCAACTCTACAAATTGCCTGTCTGTCTCATCTATTTTTACGTACCATTCATAAAATCCACAGACTAGCTCATGGAGAATGGTGTTGCCTCCCTTGCCTTTGACAGAGAGGGACTCAGATTGCTTCATACTTTCTCTCAAAAAAAAGGAGTTGCCAGCTCTGGCAGCCAGCAACAAAGGCACATCTCCGTCTCTGTTTTTGACATGCCACATCTTGACACACTTTGCAAACATTTTTGACACACACTCTTCTACTGCCTCAGCCTTTCCAAGCCACTTCCTCTGAGCTGCAGCCAAATGCAAGGCAGTGTTGCCTTCATTGTTGGTGATAGACAGGTCACACTGCAACTTCAGCAGTTCTCTAAGGACTTCAGAATGTCCTTTTTTCACAGCAAGCATGACAGGAGTGTCTCCTTGCTTGTTCTGACGATCAACGAAGCCACCCAAGCTCTTCACAACAGACACCATAGCAGGAGATTCAAGGCCATAAAGCCGCATGTATGAATAGGATATGGTGCCTGCAAGTAAATGCAGCATAGTGTTTCCTTTTTCATCTACAACATCTACATCAGCACCTGAGTGCATCAGGAATTGAGCTGCAGCAATTCTTCCTTCGTTGAGTGCCCAGTGAAGGGGTGACTCCCCACTGTCGCCTGAGGCATTCACACAAGCACCACGAGCCACCAGGAGATCCACTGTAGAAACATCACCTGCACCAGATGCAAGGTGAAGACACGTTGTGCCATGTCTGTCTTTGGCATTTACAGAGGCACCCCCATCCAGCAGACACTCCACTACCGACAAGTGACCGCTATCAGCTGCAAGGTGCAGTGGCTGCTGTTCATATTTATCACTAGCATTCACTGTGGCTCCATTGTCCAGCAGACATTTGACTACCTGGTCATGGCCTCTTTCAGATGCTCCATGGAGTGGAGTTCTCTCCCTTTCATCCACAGTGTTGATGTCCACCTTGTTTTGTATCAGCATTTCAACCACAGGGAGGTGCCCATTCCTTGCAGCAATATGCAAGGCAGTCAGGCCTTGGCAATCTCTGGCATCAAGCTGTGCTGTGCTTTTACACAGCACCTCCACTACACCAACATCACCTCTCTCAGCAGCATAATGCAGAGGGGTTTTGCCTTTACTATTTCTGGGATTGACATTTACACCTCTTTCTACCAACAGCTTCACAAGGAAACAATGACCATTCATAGATGCTGTATGCATAAGAGTGTGAGCGACACCATCGCGACATTCAATATTCCTCTCCACAAAAAAACCACCACAAGAAACGGTGTTTGTCACAAGTGTTCTTAATATCTCTTTCACCCTTGTGTCACTGTCAGTATTTTGGTGACCATGAAAACCTGAGGAACGAGATGGTGAAGAAGCAGCCCCTTGGTCATCTGATGGAGACATACAACCTTCCATCTTCCATTTCTTGCAAGATGCCAACCTACACAGAGCAGTTTCGTTGTACCAATTAGTCAGGTTTGTGTCTGCACCACATTTTACAAGTGCCTCCACCACTGCCAGATGGCCTTTCCCTGCTGCTAGGTGCAGGGCAGTGTCACCTCTTCTAGTCTGGACATTCACCACCTGGGCAAGCTGACTTGTGGAGTCCATGAGACCCAGCAAAGCTTGCACATTGCTGAGAGCACCAGACTTTGCTGCACGGTGCAGTAGTGTGTAGCCATATTTATCTGTGGCACTCAAGTCCACTTTATGCTGCAGCCACTCAGAGAGAGCACTGGGGTCTGTGTGTCCCGCCGCTGTGTGTGGGTTAATGCGAGACCTGAACTGTGCTCCTGCCTTCTTCAGAGTGCTCAGCAGTAAGGCGAAATGGGACTGTTTCTGAGTGTACTTGTGTCGCAAAGTAGGAGAGAAATCATCATCGTCGTCGTCGCTGCCGCCGCCGTCGTCGCTGCCGCCGCCGTCGTCGTCGTCGTCGTCATCATCATCATCATCATCATCATCATCATCATCATCATCATCATCATCATCATCATCATCATCATCATCATCATCATCATCATCATCATCACCATCACCATCACCATCACCATCACCACCACCACCACCATCATCATCATCATCATCATCATCATCATCATCATCATCATCACTGTCATCGTAATCATCAGCACCTGGATGTGTGATGAGTATCACCTCTCCCAGAATCACATCCAGCTCAGCCTGGGTTCCTGCAGACTTGGGCAGATGTGACAGGACCAGCTTCAGTGTACTGGGCCTGTCCTGCTGGCACGCTGCCCTGGCCATCTCAGTCAGCAGCTCTGCACTCTGGGCACTGACCCACTGCACAGCTTTCTCCACCAGCCCTACATGCTCTTGCTCAGCACAACAGGCTGCCCTGACGCACTGCTCCGAGGGCACAGCACCTCTGTCCAACAGCCAGTCTACCAAGTCAGGGTCAGACACATACAATGCACAAGCCAGAGCCTCAGTCAGGAGCTGAGACTGGGTGGATGTGGGCAGAGCTTGGAACTGAGCAGACCGCAGGATGTGCTTTGCCACAGAGGAACATCTCCTCAGAAGGAGACAGGAGACGGGGGACTGGTACCGAAACAAGGTTGATATTTGACACTTTAGCAAAGAAAAACGGGCAAACCCCTCCAAACGTTTCAGTGTTTTACATCCAATAGAAACATCCTTTTTTTCCAGCTGGGTTTCAAGCAGTCTGCTGATGTCAGTGCCAGTGAGGAATTTCTCCAGCAGCTCCTGGACAAAGTCAGGGTGCTGCAGACAGGGGTGGCCACATGCCAGGTCAGCATCACTACTGGTCAGCTCTTGGAGGAGTCGTTTGGCCAGGATGGGCCAGTCACAAGGAGGAACCACACAGACAAACTCTTCACTCTCTTCACACTTGGGGTCAGTCCTCACATACAAGACCAACTGCTTCCATGTGCATACATTCAGAGCCTTCTCAAAATCACTCTTGCACAACTCCGAAAATAAAACATCCCATACACTCTGGTGTGTGAAGGAAAAACACTGGGATTGAGAATTGCATTCCAGGTAGGACTCACACAACTGCTTTGCAACGTCTCGAATCTTCCCAAAACCAGGAGCCTCAGAGAACCCCACCATCTTTGCAACTCCAGTCAAGAACTTTTCATTTTTTTCATCCTTCACGAAACTCTCAGACAGTTCACCCTCTTGGAGAAGAACAAGAATGAGAACAAAGTAGGACAGCAGGTCATCCGACTTGAGATTGTAAAACTCCTCGGTCAGGAACTGAAGTGGGTTCTTAAAAAAAGCCACAGGGTCTCTCAAGGCAGTTTGGTTGGTAGCCAGGTAGACACACAGTTGGGGAAAACCAATTTTCATCGCAGACTCAGATGCACTGATTATGGAGTCAATGCTCACTTGATCAGGAAGTTTGACCTTGTGAAATGCTAGAGTTTTTCTGAGGATTTCCTCCCTTTCCTGTCTAGATAATTGACAGTCTCTTCCAGTAAGAGAAACCTCTGGAGCCTCATACAAGACTTGCCCAGATCCCTTCACTCCCCTGATTGCAGCATAGATGTTGGCTCGTGAGGTCAGAATAACCAGGACATGGCCACGCTCAATGTAGGGTTTCATGATATTTAGCTGGATTTCCCATTTCCTCCTCAGCTCATCCTCAAAGTTCCCTTCCCCCACTACATTGTCCACTAGGAGGACCAGGCGACGCTTTTCACCAACCTCATGCAAGGGCACCCTCTCGCACTGTTCCGGTGTGATGAGCTCCAGAGGAAGAAAGCCCTTGTCCTTGAAGGCCAGGAGCAGGTGTCGGGCCAGGGTGGTCTTGCCACTACCTGAGGTGCCCGTGACGATGCAGCTGCCATGTTTCTTCACCTCAGCCAAGGCCGTGTAGTATTGAGACGTCCTGACAAATCCGTGAGGGCAGGCCTTCTCCAGGTTGGCACTGGTCCGTGCTGGAAGAGAGAGAAAAGCTCCAAGCACGAAAGCAAGACAGAGTCAGGGACTGGACACAGGTGGGACCACGGCGGTGAGGCTGAAGGAAGGGGAAACCAGGGTCAGAGTGACAAGACAAGGTGGATCATCATTTCTTCCTCAGGCAAACCTCACCTGTCGTCTTTTAAAACAAAGGTTCACCTTCCTTGTACTTTTTCCCTACATGCCTCTGTTTGATTTCCAGCAGTGACGTCAAAGAAAAAGAACAGTAACTGATACTTCTTTTTTAATTGGAGAACAGTAAAAAAGACAAATTTTTCTGTTGCACTGATGTTAATTTTTGTTCTTTCATTTTTCATGTATTTTTTCCACTAAACATCCATCTAAAAGACTCATATTGTAGATATCGAGGCTATATCATATGAATTGTTTCTCAGAAGACAGGAAAGATTCAGGCCACGCCAGTGGCAGCAAAACATGCCCATTTCCTGCAGCAACAGCAAGCCTCTGTCAGCTGATGCAGGGCGTCTGCCTGGTCTCCTGTCTGCACTGTGTTCTCTCCACACCTGGCCTACACCTGCACTCCTCTCATGCACCACTAGACAAGTGACAAGGGGTCAGTGACACTGCACACACAGCAGACCACACAGAAATCTTGTGTGCAGAAGGCTTGGAGCCTCTCAGGGTGGGCACCAGTCTAGTTCCAGGAGGCAGGCATCTGCTGGTAGAAGTCCCTGGCACTTGGACCCTGCCTCCTGTCAGACCTGAAGACTTCCACAGCACATGGAGGAACACTCACCAGCAATGGACTGCAGGCAGTCGTTGTCTGAAACACACAGGAAATGGACGTTGAAGTAGGTTCTGGTCGGCACTGGAGAAATGGCAGAATGCACATCCAGCATTCAAAGACACTCAGAACTAACACGGATGAATGTGTTCACCTCCTGAGTGTAGACACGTGTATTCCTTGTTGTCGATGCCTTTTATTAGCAGACAACTGCTTGGAAAACCTGGATTAAGAAAGATTTTCCCCTGCCTCTTACCATTATACACACACATGGACAGTTGCTGCAGTTCATCCCAGCACAGAAGTGAATGCTATACTATTCAGCATGGATATTTCACCCAGATAAAGATTGAGCTATACACTCCCTTTGCCAATATTTCGGTCTCATTTGAGACATCATGACAATGTCTGACCACTGGTCAGTCAGAGGGTCAAGACAGCCTACACAGACAACTATGTGTGAAGGTCATCATGCAGAATCTTCAGGCAAAAGGTCAGGCTCATAAGCCAAACAGTGCTTGAGAAAATTCCAACATCCAGGTGTTGGTTTCCTGCATACTGTTGTTCAGTAGAATGAAGGAATCAGCAATGAAGGAAAAGTATTTCACTTCAAAAGGAACATATGGCCCCTCCCCACTGCTTATAGAGGTGTATCACCATTTTTCTCAGCCTGAAGGTTACACTTACAGGTTCCATTCTTGCCTGAGGCCATGAAACTTTCTCTATCCTTGCAGAATTCTGGTTGGATATGTAGTTTTATCTCTCATATACATTGTATTAATCTATGTCAAGTTTACTATCAACAGGAAATTTGCACTTCAACCACACACACACACACACACACACACACACACACACACACACACACACACACACACACACACACACTCACACATACCCACAAACACACACACACACCCTGTCCACCCACCTCCACCCTTGTATATGGGTAAGTTGGTACTCATTACAACAACATGCAAATTGTATGTGGTGAACAAAACGCTCTGAAGTTTAATGTTTAACACCATGAATGAATCCAATATAAGCAGTTTTGGAAGAGTGTTGTGGAATATTATGTTGAGGCAAAGAAAATGTTTTAACAAACTATTAAAACATATGTTTTCTTACAACTGAATAAAGGACAGTTTTTGTATTATTTTTGCCTGAGTGACCAAAAGAGTGCAGCATACGGCCAGAGCCGCTTGATGTCCCCTCATCAGCTGGGACAGCCATGCAAAAGAATGAAACACAAGAACAACAAAGGAAGACCACTATCTATCATACAACTACACACAACACTCGCCTCCACTCAAACTACACACAACACTCGCCTCCACTCAAACTACACACAACACTCGCCTCCAATCAAACTACACACAACACTTACCTCCACTCAAACTACACACAGCACTCGCCTCCACTCAAACTACACACAACACTCACCTCCACTCAAACTACACACAACACTCACCTCCACTCAAACAACACACAACACTCACCTGTGCCAACTGTGTGAGCCAGGATATTGTCTCTGGCTCCTTCCTGGTTGAACTGCTGATACCTGCAGTTGGAAAAGGAAAGCTCTCTTTGACCTTTACTGTGTCCTCATTATTTTCCACTGACATTTGAAATGTGGTTTTGTGTGTGTTCAACATGCCTTTTTTTTGCCTGTCTGCATTCATGCATGCCTACATGCATGTGTCTACACATGTCACAAGAATCATATCACAGTCAATGGTTCTGATCCACACACCAGAATTTTTTATTTTTTTTTCTCTCCAAAGAGTGGAACTTTTATTCAAGAAAACAGCAAATTTACAATGCATACTTCAATGTCGATGCACGATCCGATGTAACACAGCAAAAGAAGGTCATCAAGATACAGCCGCGGTGCGTCAGACTCGACTACGCTCCACAGAAACAGGAAATTAGTTGTACGCGTGATCTCCGTTGAACTATGGTCTATTTTACAAAACTATTTGCGTCCTGTCCACATGATCGAAATTGGTGCCAACGAACTAACGCAACCGCCAGGGTCAGGGGCGAGGGACCCACCTCGGCTTTGGGTCACAGGAAGCCTCACGCTTGGCCGACGACATGATCGCGAACGCGTTGCCCCTCGCGATTGCCAGCGAGATTCTCTGGAACAGGAACTGTGTCTGGCGTGGGTCATCTGTCGACAGTGCAATCCGCTGGCTGATCTCTCGGATAAGTTCCGTTGCTGCCGGTCCGACAACTCCGGTCGTTTCAACAGCGAACGGGACGAAGTGGTACCGTTCCGAGATAGAGGCGTACTTCCTCCTTTTCGAACCTTCGGCGGTCCGGCAGGCGTGCCCTGGGTCGATGGCAGAGTCTGTCATTGAAGACGGCGCAAAAGAGTTAGAGCAGGTGGCGTCCCAAACAAGTGACTTGCCGTTCTTGAATGGGAATACCGTCATGCCGTCGGGGCGTCGCCCATCTCCTCTGTCGAGACCAACCGGTTCCATACTGG
>JAWQFJ010027412.1:0-5000 GCA_034096865.1 Theodoxus fluviatilis
ACACTTCATAAAATCCCATTCGCCAAACTGGAATCGTCACATTGGATGATGCTCACCTGAGCTCCTCCTGCTCCTCCGTCTGCCGAGGGTTGGGGCTGGCTGGGAGGGCGGCCAGAAGTCTTTCAAAGTTGATCCTGAGCAGGGGGTCATACACGCCCTTGACCTTTAACTGGTCCAGGACCTCTGGGGTGAAGGCTGGTGTTGTTGTCATGGCGACAGACTTGGCCGATTCCTCTGTGGAGGTCTGCACCTCCTGCAGCTGTTGTATGGACTCCAGGAACGTGTCAAAGAGACTCTCCCTCCTGTAGACTGAGACAGAAACAGAAACAGGACAGGTTGTTACTGGCTTCTGGATATATTGCATGTGTTGTGACTTGCCTCTTTTGCAAAATCCTGTTTGTACGGGGGTTCTCCTAGCTTGCGCTGGCAAGTCAAAGTCCACAAAATCTGGTGACCGTTTTCAAAAAAAAGTATTCATTCACTTGTTGATACACAGTGATGAAATCAATTATCAGCATTACTATAATAACTTCACTCTCAAGACTGGATTCTTGGAGGACACAATCATTATCTGTGCTCTTACACATGTCTTCTGTCTCTGTTGTGTGCACTCTTCTCATGCATTTTGTCCACGCTTTCACTCTCAGAGCTAGATTCCACAGAGGACTCAATCACTCCTTACGGAAGATTTTCCACTCATCTATCTTCTTCTTGGGCTCTCATATTTTCTGTCTTGTATGTTTTCTCTCACTTGCCCACTCTCATGCCTTGTTTCCTTGCGGATGCTTTCTAGCATCATCGAGAACTAACGAGAACAGATCAGGCTACCTCCAGTCTGCGCGAATGAAGTCACATGACATATCAAAGAGTGGCCACAACCTGGCTACGTCACATAACTAGGCAACGACCTTGTGGAGAGATCTGGCTTTATAATCTTAACTCAATGACGATGCATCTCATAATATGATGCGGTGAGGTGAGCAACGGTTGACGACGCATCTCATCATATGATGCGGTGCGTATGTTAATTTCTTGTGCGTGTTGTGAGGGGCTCTTAACAGTCGAGGTAGTCTAGTTCTCATAAAATAGTGAGGAACATTGTAGATCGTCTGTGTCTCTGAATTTGAAGAGGATAAGGCACTGCCAGACTTTGTTTACACATGAGGCAAGGGGGCGATTTTAACGCTAAATCGCAATGGCATCGAAGCAGGACGATGAGGATTTTTGTTGAAATCGCTATGAAAGAAGGATCAGATGAGAAGGACGACGTGCTCCTTTTTTCCGAAGAGGATGAAGATGAAAAAGATGTAGTTTTAGAGGAGCAGATCATAGATATAGTGCACGAACTGCTGACCGAAGATGAATCGAAAACTGATCCGTACACACTGTCGGCTGAGCAAGTCGACCTCACTCCAGCCGAACTAAAAACAGGTACGCCAGACGGTACCCATCTTTGTTGCAATACTATGTTCAAAATAAAATTAGTGAGAACATGACATTGATCTACAAGGATAAAGGAGACAAAGAGCGTTCTAATGATGGCAACAGTTTTTCCGTTGCTTAATTAGTATTTTTTCAGCAATTTCTGTAAAAATGCCCAGAAACATGCGTCTCCAGTCAACACGAGCTAAAAATAGTGCTGTCTTCAATGAGTTAAAGATACTACAATGTTCTAGTATATTCCAGCACCTTCACAACATATGCTAGAGTTCAACATATGTGACCTGTCACCATGAAATGAGACTAATTCCACTTTGGTTGATTTTGTGATATTGACCGAATTATGAAGTGCTTTGAATGGTCTTTCCAATGAAGAAAAACTCTCCAAAATCAGACTGACAGTTGATGAGTTATAGGCTGCTGAAGGCAGTGCCCTCTAGAATCTATCCCTCCAGGTTTACTGGAGGTCCTACAGACTTTATTAGTCTGTCTGTGTGTCTGTCTGTCTGTCTGTCCCATCTCCACGGCCTATATCTCAAAAACTACTGGACGGATTTCCTTGAGATTTTGCACACTGACTGGAAGTTAGGTCCCATTCAATATTATCAAATTTTCAGAATCGAGGTTTGAAAAGAAAGTGACTTTTTTACATTTTGGTGTTTCAATGAAAACGATTCAACAGACTCCATTTTGCAAAATCTGTGACGTTATCATTTGACGTCGAATAATGTGACGTCATTTGCGAGGAGATTTTTGAAGGAGGGTGAATAGAATAGAATAGAATAGAATTCTTCGGCTTGCTTAGGCGTCCAGGGCCTATCGCCGATTCTGGTAGTTCTCTGGCTGTATTTTTATTGTTCTTGGCCCGTATTCACGACGGCGATTTATCTTTTTAACACTCGATTTATCTCCTATCCCCGATTTATCTTGACTTCGGTTTAAATTCTCCTATTCATGACGGCGATTTAGCCCTAAACTCGCGTCAAAGCAGAGTGTTAAACTATTCTCCCGAAGTCGGCAAGATAAATAGATAAACCGGGGTTATCGAGAGAGGCAAGATGGCAGCGATTGTGCTTAAGATACGAATTCATGACAATCTGTTAAGGAAAAACCGAGTATTCCGAGACCGAAGGCACCCGTTAGAAGTATTTAATGATGAAGAGGTGTTCAGAAAGATTCGATTCCATCGAAAGGAAATCTTGGCCATCACCGACGAGATCCATAAAGAAATCAGTCGAACCCAGAATTATTCAAAGGCACAGCAACCGAAAGAATGACGTCGTCAGGCAAGTCCTTCTTGCGCTTAGATTTTATGTAAGCGGCGCATTTCAGGACCAACACACTCATTTCGGTTTCACTGAAGTTTTTTGCCCTTGCCTTTCTCTCTTTTTTCTTGCTAGCCATTTTTTTCTATCTACTCCACGTATTTAGATATAGATCAGTGTCTACGCGAAGAAAACACAACGTAACCACGGTAACCACACACGGTGTGTGCGTGAATCACTGAATGAGTACGAATGCACATGTCTGGGTTGAACATCTATAATACACTTCCTCCTCTGTGTGACTGTGTGAGTGTTAATTCAGCGTTTATGACATGCCAAAGGAAAGCAAAGCATGTCATAATAGGAGCTTCCTGAACCTATCCATCATGTTTAAAATATATGGTTGATTGTTCCTGGGCCGATAGCTTAGAAATGGATTTACATGCTTTACAAACACTCCGTCATTGCAATTCTCTAATGGCTCAGCTGGTAGAGCGTTCGACTCTTGGTCATGCATGACCAGGTTTGATTCTGCGCTGAAACTTTTTTTTCTTCTCTTTTTTCGAGAGGTTGTGGTTTTGTTGTGTTTTTATGTGTGTTTTCCCCCTCTTTTCTCGAGAGGTTGCGGGTTCGAACCCAATCTTTTCTTAAATGCCAAAACCTGGAGGTTCAGCGCCAGCGGTTTTTATATTAAGAAAAAATGATGTCAAAATCTTTGTAACATTCTCCTTAAGATATACACATTGTTCCAGTCAAATTTGAACACCAAATAGCAGTCTGTGTTAGTCAAGCCAAAGGAAACTTCAGGTATAAGTCAACTCTTCCGGAATACAAAAGTGAAAAGCACTCATTTCAAAGGAAAGGGAGAATAGGTGATCAAAAGCACTTGATTTTGGGGTTTTTATCTATCAATACTGGACGGAGTTAGTGCTTTAAAATCAAATTCCAGCATGCTTAATGGTAACATTTGGACAGCAACATAGAGATGGTTGATTTGTGGCGAAGCCGAGTGAAAAGCTCCATGTTGATAACCTGTGTCCCCCTTGACCTGCTTTGGACCTAGCAATAAGTCTCCAGATGGAGCAGGACTCGTTTTGCTGTGACAGGTCACACATGGTCAAAGGTGCTTGAGGCCTCCCTCCGCAGCTGAGAATCTCTGGCTGCAGCAGATTCAGTGAAAACCCAGAGACGAGCAAGTGCCAAGTCACAGATGGAAGGCACTCCTCACAAAAGCATAACATCCAGCACTTCCTTCTCTTCATCCACCCAACAGGGATCAAGTCCAGTGCTTCCCATTCTCCCCTGCAGTGGCTTCTGGCTAGTGGAATTGGAAAGGCTTCCATAAACGGGCCACACTAGTGGACCTGCCAGCTTGGCCGTCTTTCCACACCCCTCTCCATGGAAGAGTCCAAAAGTGTGGCCCGTTTATGGAACCTTCTCCATGGAGCTATATGAACATAACTGCAAGGATGGTAGAGTAGGATCCGTAGGCGTGGCACTGAAGTGAAACTGTTTCCCCCACCTAGGAATAACACCAGGTACTTCTCAGGGCTGGTGAGGCAACTCTCTAGGAAAATAAACTCTCGAAGTTCTTTTCATCAATAACAACAGAAAAACTGGATTAAAAAAAATCTGACAATATTAAGTGCCAAACAAGACATTTTAATGCTAAATGCCTTGACAACTAAGCAAGTATAGATAATTTTAGAAAGTCTGCACAACACACAGAAGATATAGAAAAGAAATAGCATTTTGATACAGCAAATTACACATACTCTTGAAAAGATGGCCACCCTTCCTTCCACTGTAAAGATAAAGGCGTTTAAGGAAAAGATTTCTTTCTACACCCCCTCCCTCCTTTCCTCTTTATCCCTCCCCCTCCTGAAGATCCCCATAACCCTCTCCCCCATTCTTTGTTGATATGTTCTGTACGTAAGTTCCTTGTTCTTGAATAAAGAATATAAGATAGATAGATAGATAGACAGACAGACAGACAGACAGACAGACAGACAGATAGATAAGATTACATTAGATTAGAAAGATAGATAAAGAGATAGAGACAGATAGATAGATAGAGACAGACAGACAGACAGACAGACAGACAGACAGACAAACAAAAACTGTCAAAGTGATTGTGATTAAGCCAGCAGACACCAAACAGAACTCACACAGGTTGTCCTTCTTGCCCAACACCTCTGCCAGCCGTCCCAGGTTCTCCAGCATCTCCAGTGACTTCCCCGTCAGCACGATGTCTGCCAGGACAGGCTTCAGGAACCGCGGGGCCCAGGCAGTTGC
>JAWQFJ010027415.1:0-14670 GCA_034096865.1 Theodoxus fluviatilis
CCAGCTCCGTCACTCGGACACCAGGCAGGACAGGTCTAAAATTGGCCAAGTGGGCGGCGAATTGCTCAGCGGGGAAACCAACGTTGACGATTTCCGACTTATCCGGGTTGACCTCCAGGCCGAGGGAGCTCAGTCTGCGAACGGCGGTTTCGACATCGTGCAGGACGGAGGCAGGGTTTCCACCAATCGTGGCGTCGTCCAGGTACCACACATTCAGGTCGGACGTGAGACCACGGGCGACTTCGTCGACTGTGGCGGCGAACAGCATAGGTCCCAAGGGGTCTCCCTGTTGAACGCCGGTAGCCGACTCGATCTCCTTGCCGTCGGCAAGAACGGTAGAGGAGCGATGATAGGCCAGGTGCACAAGTGGGTAGGCTTCCGGTGCCCGTTTTAAGCAGGCTTCGAGAAGTCGGTCTCTGCGGACGCTGTTGAATGCGTTTCTCATGTCGAGCTTCACGATGACTGCCGGGCCGGCGTCCCCGCGCCGCTCCACGAACCTGCGGACTGCATGAGCCGCACCCTCGCATCCGCCCCTCACCCCGACTGCTGGAAACTAGCGCTGTCAACAACAGGTACTATCCAGAAACATACCCGCGCGAGTGTTCATTGTGTGGATTTAGTACAGACTCAAATTCTCACGCACTGAATGGATGTAGGAGACTGCGGGGTCTGTACACAGAGCGACACGATCGTTGTGTGGAGCTCGTACTGCAGGAACTCACCAAGTCGGTGCTGACGGAATATTGTGAAGTGTTCCACAATCAGCCAGTGGCCCTGCACGGAGAAGCCATAGACACTTGCAAACCAGACCTATGCGTATTAGACCATAGTCAATCAGCCGCTTTCATTGTTGAAGTGTCCAATCCTTTTGATGTATTTCTGGACGCATGTTATAGACATAAGTTCAACAAATACATGCCACTACACTTCAGGCTTTGTGAAGCGGGTTTTTCCACCAAGATCGTTGTCCTGGTGATAGGTTCTCTTGGAACCGTGCACCGACACGTAGTCCCAGGCCTGACACTACTGGGCTTACCCAAGAGAGTGAGCAAAGGCCTTGCAAAATACCTCAGCATCTCGGTGATGATTGGATCAAGAAGAGTCTGGGCTAGACGAGGTCACATAATGACGCGAACTGTAAGTCCTTGACTTTCACCTGACCAGCTCACACCCATGATGACCCCCAGCTCGATATAATATTATTGAAGAGGTTTTTGACCAGGGATACAAGCTGCGTGCTAATCTACCTATGCCATGTAGTAAATGCACATACAGAGGAGAGAGAGGGGGAGGGGGGAAGGAGGGGGGGAGAGGGGAGAGAGAGAGAGAGAGGAGAGAGAGAGAGAGAGAGAGAGAGAGAGAGAGAGAGAGAGAGAGAGAATCCCACAGGGTGGCAGAGACAAGCTGACGGACAGAGCCGGACAGACAGATGGACAGACATATGGGTGGATGGAGGGACGAACAGACAATGACGGAGAGACTATGAGTGGTACAGAAAGAAGTACAGAGAAACAGAGAAATACAGAGAGAGAGGAAGAGAATTTAAGAGATATAGTTACATATAGAGAGGGCCAAATGCAATCATACATGGCGAATGGTGTATGATAGAATAACGTCATAAAGCTCCAACATGCTCTGTTATCCATGAGGCCATCGAAGTGGAAGGTGGTAACGCTTGCATTCCTTTGATATTGCTCTTGATGAATGTAATCAATTTCTTGCAATAAAGTGTTTTGATATGTATGTATGTATGTATGTATGTATGTATGTATGTATGTATGTATGTATGTATGTATGTATGTATGTATGTATGTATGTATGTATGTATGTATGTATGTATGTATGTATGTATGTATGTATGTATGTATGTATGTATGTATGTATGTATGTATGTATGTATGTATGTATGTATGTATGTATGTATGTATGTATGTATGTATGTATGTATGTATGTATGTATGTATGTATGTATGTATGTATGTATGTATGTATGTATGTATGTATCAATGTGGGTGGAGATCCTCTGATGTGTACATCCTTATTATATCATTGCCACTCTTGCAGTTGGACTTCACTTAAGTGTTTGTGAAGTTAAAAGAAGTGTTATCAAATTCATGGGTGAAGAGAAATGTCGAGAAGTAATGAGGGTATACATCATTAACATCTGATTGAAAGTAACTTGCCGAAAAGGAAAGTGATGGTAATCATGGATTGTTGTAAATACCTATTCTGGTGTTGTTTCTAACTAATGGTAATTGATATAAGGGAAAGACCAGAGTGGTTAATGTGTGAAATGATCTCATGGGCTGTTGCTGTTGCTACTAGGCAGTGTCCTGTCTTGTGTTGTACTCTTCTTCATGTACCTATTCATGTGTGCAGACTTGCACTATTCTTTCATGAATAAAGTCATTTTGATATGTATGTATGTATGTATGTATGTATGTATGTATGTATGTATGTATGTATGTATGTATGTATGTATGTATGTATGTATGTATGTATGTATGTATGTATGTATGTATGTATGTATGTATGTATGTATGTATGTATGTATGTATGTATGTATGTATGTATGTATGTATGTATGTATGTATGTATGTATGTATGTATGTATGTATGTATGTATGTATGTATGTATGTATGTATGTATGTATGTATGTATGTATGTATGTATGTATGTATGTATGTGTGTATGTGTGTATGTGTGTAATGTGTGTATGTGTGTATGTGTGTAATGTGTGTAATGTGTGTAATGTGTGTAATGTGTGTATGTGTGTAATGTGTGTAATGTGTGTAATGTGTGTAATGTGTGTAATGTGTGTAATGTGTGTAATGTGTGTAATGTGTGTAATGTGTGTAATGTGTGTATGTGTGTAATGTGTGTAATGTGTGTATTGTGTGGAATGTGTGCAATGTGTGCAATGTAGTGTGTATGTGTGTATGTGATGTATGTGTGTAATGTGTGTAATGTATGTTATGTGTGTAATGTGTGTAATGTGTGTAATGTGTGTAATGTGTGTAATGTGTGTAATGTGTGTAATGTGTGTAATGTGTGTAATGTGTGTGTAATGTGTGTAATGTGTGTAATGTGTGTAATGTGTGTAATGTGTGTAATGTGTGTAATGTGTGTAATGTGTGTAATGTGTGTAATGTGTGTAATGTGTGTAATGTGTGTAATGTGTGTAATGTGTGTAATGTGTGTAATGTGTGTAATGTGTGTAATGTGTGTAATGTGTGTAATGTGTGTAATGTGTGTAATGTGTGTAATGTGTGTAATGTGTGTAATGTGTGTAATGTGTGTAATGTGTGTAATGTGTGTAATGTGTGTAGTGTGTGTAATGTGTGAGTAATGTGTGTGTAATGTGTTTGTGATGTGTGTGTAATGTGTGTGTAATGTGTGTAATGTGTGTAATGTGTGTGTAATGTGTAAGGAATGTGTGTAATGTGTGTGTAATGTGTGTGTAAAGTGTGTGTAATGTGTTAGTAATGTGTTTGTACTGTGTGTGTAATGTGTGTGTAAAGTGTGTGTAATGTGTTAGTAATGTGTGTGTAATGTAAGTGTAATGTGTGTAATGTGTGTAATGTGTGTAATGTGTCTAGTGTGTGCAATGTGTGCAATGTGTGCAATGTGTGCAATGTGTGCAATGTGTGTAATGTGTGTAATGTGTGTAATGTGTGTAATGTGTGTAATGTGTGTAATGTGTGTAATGTGTGTAATGTGTGTAATGTGTGTAATGTGTGTAATGTGTGTAATGTGTGTAATGTGTGTAATGTGTGTAATGTGTGTAGTGTGTGTAATGTGTGTAATGTGTGTAATGTGTGTAATGTGTGTAATGTGTGTAATGTGTGTAATGTGTGTAATGTGTGTGTAATGTGTGTAATGTGTGTAATGTGTGCAATGTGTGTAATGTGTGTAATGTGTGTAATGTGTGTAATGTGTGTAATGTGTGTAATGTGTGTAATGTGTGTAACGTGTGTAACGTGCGTAACGTGTGTAACAGGTGTAACGTGTGTAACGTGAATAACGTGTGTAATGCGTGTAATGTGTGTAATGTGTGTAATGTGTGTAATGTGTGTAATGTGTGTGTAATGTGTGTGTAATGTGTGTAATGTGTGTGTAATGTGTGTAATGTGTGTAATGTGTGTAATGTGTGTAATGTGTGTGTAATGTGTGTGTAATGTGTGTGTAATGTGTAAAATGTGTGTAATGTGTGTAATGTGTGTAATGTTTGTAGTGTGTGTAATGTGTGTAATGTGTGTAATGTGTGTAATGTGTGTGTAATGTGTGTGTAATGTGTGTGTAATGTGTGTGATGTGTGTGTAATGAGTGTGTAATGTGTGTAATGTGTGTAATGTGTGTAATGTGTGTAATGTGTGTGTATGTGTGTGTAATGTGTGTAACTGGTGTAATGTGTGTAATATGTGTAGTGTGTGTATTGTGTGTAATGTGTGTAATTTGTGGAATGTGTGTAATGTGTGTTATGTGTGTAATGTGTGTAATGTGTGTAATGTGTGTGTAATGTGTGTGTAATGCGTGTGTAATGTGTGTAATGTGTGTAATGTGTGTAATGTGTGTGTAATGTGTGTAATGTGTGTAATGTGTGTGTAATGTGTGTAATGTGTGTAATGTGTGTAATGTGTGTAATGTGTGTAATGTGTGTAATGTGTGTAATGTGTGTAATGTGTGTAATGTGTGTAATGTGTGTAATGTGTGTAAGTGTGTAACGTGTGTAATGTGTGTAACGTGTGTAATGTGTGTAATGTGTGTAATGTGTGTAATGTGTGTAATGTGTGTAATGTGTGTAATGTGTGGAATGTGTGTAATGTGTGTGATGTGTGTAATGTGTGTAATGTGTGTAGTGTGTGTAATGTGTGTAATGTGTGTAATGTGTGTAATGTGTGTAATGTGTGTCATGTGTGTAATGTGTGTAATGTGTGTAATGTGTGTAATGTGTGTAATGTGTGTAATGTGTGTAATGTGTGTAATGTGTGTGTAATGTGTGTGTAATGTGTGTGTAATGTGTGTAATGTGTGGATAATGTGTGTGTAATGTGCGTAATGTGTGTAATGTGTGTAATGTGTGTGTAATGTGTGTGTAATGTGTGCGGAATTTGTGTAATGTGTGGGTAATAAGTGTGTAAAGTGTGTGTAATGTGTGTAATATGTGTAATGTGTGTAGTGTGTGTAAAGTGTGTAATGTGGGTAATGTGTAATATGTGCAAAGTGTGTAATGTGTGTAGTGTGTGCGTAATGTGTGTGTAAAGTGTGTGTAATGTGTGCGTAATGTCTGTATAATGTGTGTGTAATGTGTGTAATGTGTGTAATGTGTATAATGTGTGTAATGTGTGTAATGTGTGTAATGTGTGTAATGTGTGTAAGGTGTGTAATGTGTGTAATGTGTGTAATGTGTGTAATGTGTGTAATGTGTGTAATGTGTGTAATGTGTGTAATGTGTGTAATGTGTGTAATGTGTGTGTAATGTGTGTAATGTGTGTAATGTGTGTAATGTGTGTAATGTGTGTAATGTGTGTGTAATGTGTGTAGTGTGCGTAAAGTGGGTGTAATATGTTAGTAATGTGTATATAATGTGTGTGTAATGTGTGTGTAAGGTATGTGTAATGTTTGTGTAATGTGTGTAATGTGTGTAATGCGTGTAATGAGTGTAATGTGTTTAATGTGTGGAATGTGTGTAATATGCGTAATGTGTGTAATGTGTGAAATGTGTGTAATGTGTGTAACGTGTGTAACGTGTGTAATGTGTGTAACGTGTGTAACGTGTGTAATGTGTGAAATGTGTGTGTAATGTGTGTGTGTAATGTGTGTGTAATGTGTGTGCAATGTGTGTGCAATGTGTGTGTAATGTGTGTGTAATGTGTGTCATGTAAGTAATGTGCGTAATGTGTGTAGTGTGTGTAACGTGCGTAATGTGTGTAATGTGTGTAATGTGTGTAATGTGTGTGTAAGATGTTTAATATGTGTAATGTGTGTGTAATGTGTGCAATGTGTGTAATGTGTGTAATGTGTGTGCAATGTGTGTAATGTGTATAAGGTGTGGAATGTGTGGAATGTGTGTAATGTGTGTGTAATGTGTGTGCAAAGTGTGTGTAATGTGTGTGTAATGTGCGTGTAATGTGTGTGTAATGTGTGTAATGTGTGTAATGTGTGTAATGTGTGTAATGTGTGTAATGTGAGTAATGTGTGTAATGTGTGTAATGTGTGTAATGTGTGTAATGTGTGTAGTGTGTGTAATGTGTGTAATGTGTGTAATGTGTGTAATGTGTGTAGTGTGTGTAATGTGTGTAGTATGTGTAATGTGTGTAGTGTGTGTAATGTGTGTAGTGTGTGTAATGTGTGTAGTATGTGTAATGTGTGTAGTGTGTGTAATGTGTGTAATGTTTAATGTGTGTAATGTATGTAATGTGTGTAGTGTGTGTAATGTGTTTAGTGTGTGTAATGTGTGTAAAGTGTGTAATGAGTGTAATGTGTGCAATGTGTGTAATGTGTGTAGTGTATGTAATGTGTGCAATGTGTGCAATGTGTGCAATGTGTGTAATGTGTGTAATGTGTGTAATGTATGTAATGTGTGTGTAATATGTGTGTAATGTGTGTGTAATGTGTGTAGTGTGTGTAATGTGTGTGTAATGTGTGTAATGTGTGTGTAATGTGTGTAATGTGTGTGTAATGTGTGTAATGTGTGTAAAGTGTGTGTAATGTGTGTGTAAAGTGTGTAAAATGGGTGTGTAATGTGTGTAATGTGTGTCTAATATGTGTGTAATGTGTGTGTAATTTGTGTAATTTGTGTAATGTGTGTAATGTGTGTAATGTGTGTAATGTGCTTGGTGAGTGTAATGTGTGTGATGTGTGCAATGTGTCAATGTGTGCAATGTGTCCAATGTGTGTAATGTGTGTAATGCGTGTAATGTGTGTAATGTGTGCAATGTGTGTAATGTGTGTAATGTGTGTAATGTGTATAATGTGTGTAATATGTGTAATGTGTGTAATGTGTGTAATGTGTGTAGTGTGTGTAATGTGTGTAATGTGTGTGTAATGTGTGTAATGTGTGCGTAATGTGTGCAAAGTGTGCAATGTGTGCAATATGTGCAATGTGTGCAATGTGTGCAATGTGTGCAATGTGTGCAATTTGAGTAATGTGTGTAATGTGTGTAATGTGTGTAACGTGTGTAACGTGTGTAAGGTGTGTAAGGTGTGAAACGTGTGTAACGTGTGTTTAATGTGTGTAATGTGTGTAATGTGTGTAATGTGTGTAGTGTGTGTAATGCGTGTAATGTGGGTAATGTGTGGAATGTGTGTAATGAGTGTTATGTGTGTAATGTGTGTAATGTGTGTAATGTGTGTGTAAAGTGTGTGTAATGTGTGTGTAAGGTGTGGAACGGGTGTAACGTGTGTAACGTGTGTAACGTGTGCAATGTGTATAATGAGTGTAATGTGTGTAATGTGTGTAATGTGTGTGAAATAAGTGTGTATTGTGTGGGTAATGTGTGTGTAAATAGTGTAGAATGTGTGTAATGTGTGTGTAATATTTGTGTAATGTGTGTAATGTGTGTAATGTGTGTGTAATGTGTGTGTAATGTGTGTGTAATGTGTGTATAATGTGTGTAAATTGTGTAATGTGTGTAATGTGTATAGTGTGTGTAATGTGTTTGTAATGTGTGTAATGTGTGGGTAATATGTGTGTAATATGTGTAATGTGTGTGTAAAGTGTGTGTAATGTGTGTAATGTGTGTAATGTATGTGTAATGTGTGTGTAATGTGTGTGTAATGTGTGTGTAATGTGTGTGTAATGTGTGTGTAATGTGTGTAATGTGTGTAGTGTGTGTAATGTGTGTGATTTGTGTAATGTGTGTAATGTGTGTGCAATGGGTGTGTAATGTGTGTAATGTGTGTAAGGTGTGTTATGTGTGCGTAATGTGTGTAATATGTGTAATGTGTGTAATGTGTGTAGTATGTGTGTAATGTGTGTAATGTGTGTAATGTGTGTGTAATGTGTGTGTAAAGTGTGAGTAATATGTGTGTAATGTGTGTGTAAAGTGTGTAATGTGTGTGTAATGTGTGTAATGGGTGTAATATGTGTAATTTGTGTAATGTGTGTAGTGTGTGTAATGTGTGTAGTGTGTGTGATGTGTGTAATGTGTGTAAAAAGTGTAATGTGTGTAATGTGTGTAATGTGTGTAATGTGTGTCATGTTTAATGTGTGTAATGTTTGTAATGGGTGTAAAGTGTGTAATGTGTGTAATGTGTGAAATGTGTGCATTGTGTGAATTGTGTGTAATGTGTGGAATGTGTGTAATGTGTGCAATGTGTGCAATGTGTGCAATGTCTGCAATGTGTGCAATGTGTGTAATGTGTGTAATGTGTGCAATGTGTGTAACGTAAGTACAGTGTGTAACGTGTGTAACGTGTGTAACGTATGTAATGTGTGCAATGTGTGTAATGTGTGTAATGTGTGTGTAATGTATGTGTAATGTGTTTAATGTGTGTAAAATGTGTGTAGTGTGTGTGTAATGTGTGTAATAAGTGTAAGGTGTGTAATGTGTGTAATGAGTGTAATGTGTGTAATGTGTGTAATGTGTATAATGTGTGTAATGTGTGTAATGTGTGTAATGTGTGTGATGTGTGCGATGTGTGCGATGTGTGCAATGTGTGCAATGTGTGCAATGTGTGTAATGTGTGTAATGTGTGTAATGTGTGCAATGTATGTAATATTTGCAATGTGTGTAATGTGTGTAATGTGTGTAATATGTGTAAAGTGTGTAATGTGTGTAATGTGTTTAGTGTGTGTAATGTGTGTAATGTGTGTAATGTGTGTAATGTGTGTAATGTGTGTAATGTGTTTAGTGTGTGTAATGTGTGTAATGTGTGTAGTGTGTGTAGTGAGTGTAATGTGTGTAGTGTGTGTGTAATGTTTGTGTAGTGTGTGTGCAATGTGTGTAATGTGTGTGTAATGAGTGTGTAATGTGTGTAATGTGTGTAATGTGTGCGTAATGTGTGTAATGTGTGTATGTGTGTAACGTGTGTAATGTGTGTAATGTGTGTAGTGTGTGTAATGCGTGTAATGTGTGTAATTTGTAGAATGTGTGTAATGTGTGTTATGTGTGTAATGTGTATAATTGCGTAATGTGTGTGTAATGTGTGCGTAATGTGTGTAATGTATGTAATGTGTGTAATGTGTGTGCAAAATGTTAATAATGTGTGTATAATATGTGTGTAATGTGCGTGACATGTGTGTATAATGTGTGTTATGGGTGTAAGGTGTAAAATGTGTGTAATGTGTGTAATGTGTGTAATGTGTGTAACGTGTGTAATGTGTGTAACGTGTGTAGGTGTGTAACGTGTGTAACGGGTGTAACAGGTGTAACGTGTGTAACGTGTGAAACGTGTGCAATGTGTGTTATGTGTGTAATGTGTGGAATATGTGTAATGTGTGTGATGATGGGTGTAATGTGTGTAGTGTGTGTAGTGTGTGTAATGTGTGTAATTTGTGTAATGTGTGGAATATGTGTAATGTGTGTGATGTGTGTAATGTGTGTAATGTGTGTAATGTGTGTAATATGCGTGTAATGTGTGTGTAATGTGTGGGTAATATGTGGGTAATGTGTGTGTAATGTGTGTAATGTGTGTGTAATGTGTCTGTAATGTGCGTAATGTGTGTAATGTGTGTAATGTGTGTGTAATGTGTAAGTAATGTGTGCGGAATGTGTGTAATGTGCGTGTAATGTGTGTGTAAAGTGTGTGTAATGTGTGTAATGTGTGTAATGTGTGTAATGTGTGTAATGTGTGTAGTGTGTGTGTAATGTGTGTGTAAAGTGTGTGTAATGTGTGTGTAATGTCTGTATAATGTGTGTGTAATGTGTGTAATGTGTGTAATGTGTGTAATGTGTGTAATGTGTGTAACGTGTAAAATGTGTGTAATGTGTGTAACGAATGTAACGTGTGTAATGTGTGTAATGTGTGTAATGTGTGTGTAATGTGTGTGTAATGTGTGTGCAATGTGTGTGCAATGTGTGTGTAATGTGTGTGTAATGTGTAATGTGTGTAGTGTGTATAACGTGTGTAACGTGTGTAATGTGTGTACGGTGTGTAATGTGTGTGTAATGTGTGTGTAATATGTGTCATATGTGTAATGTGTGTGTAATGTGTGTAAAGTGTGCAATGTGTGTAATGTGTGTAATGTGTGTACAATGTGTGTAATGTGTGTAAGGTGTGGAATGTGTGTGTAATGTGTTTGCAAAGTGTGTGTAATGTGTGTAAAATGTGCTTGTAATGTCTGTGTAATTTGTGTAATGTATGTAAAGTGTGTAATGTGTGTAATGTGTGTAATGTGTGTAATGTTTGTAGTGTGTGTAATGTGTGTAATGTGTGTAATGTGTGTAGTGTATGTAATGTGTGTAATGTGTGTAGTATGTGTAACATGTGTAGTGTGTGTAATGTGTGATGTGTGTAATGTGTTTAATGTGTGTAATGTGTGTAGTGTGTGTAATGTGTTTAGTGTGTGTAATGTGTGTAATGTGTGTAATGTGTGTAATGTGTGTAATGTGTGTAATGTGTGCAATGTGTGTAATGTGTGTAATGTGTGTAATGTGTGCAATGTGTGCAATGTGTGCAATGTGTGCAATGTGTGTAATGTGTGTAATGTGTGTAATGTGTGTAATGTGTGTGTAATATGTGTGTAATGTGTATGTAATGTGTGTAATGTGTGTAATGTGTGTAATGTGTGTAATGTGTGTAATGTGTGTAATGTGTGTGTAATGTGTGTAATGTGTGTAATGTGTGTAATGTGTGTGTAATGTGTGTAATGTGTGTATTGTGTGTAATGTGTGTAATGTGTGTAATGTGTGTAATGTGTGTAATGTGTGTAATGTGTGTAATGTGTGTAATGTGTGTAATGTGTGTAATGTGTGTAATGTGTGTAATGTGTGCAATGTGTGTAATGTGTGTAATGTGTGTAATGTGTGTAATGTGTGTAATGTGTGTAATGTGTGTAATGTGTGTAATGTGTGTAATGTGTGTAATGTGTGTAATGTGTGTAATGTGTGTAATATGTGTAATGTGTGTAATGTGTGTAGTGTGTATAATGTGTGTAATGAGTGTGTAATAAGAGTAATGTGTGTGTAATGTGTGTGTAAAGTGTGCAATGTGTGTAATGTGTGTAATGTGTGAAATGTGTGTAATGTGTGTAATGTGTGTAATGTGTGTAATGTGTGTAACTGTGTGTAATGTGTGTAATGTGTGTAATGTGTGTAATGTGTGTAATGTGTGTAATGTGTGTAATGTGTGTAATGTGTGTAATGTGTGTGTAATGTGTGTAATGTGTGTAATGTGTGTAATGTGTGTAGTGTGTGTAATGTGTGTAATGTGTGTGTAATGTGTGTGTAATGTGTGTAATGTGTAATGTGTGTAATGTGTGTAATGTGTGTAATGTGTGTAATGTGTGTAATGTGTGTAATGTGTGTAATGTGTGTAATGTGTGTGTAATGTGTGTGTAATGTGTGTAATGTGTGTAATGTGTGTGTAATGTGTGTAATGTGTGTAATGTGTGTAATGTGTGTAATGTGTGTAATGTGTGTGTAATGTGTGTAATGTGTGTAATGTGTGTAATGTGTGTGTAATGTGTGTAATGTGTGTAATGTGTGTAATGTGTGTAATGTGTGTAATGTGTGTAATGTGTGTAATGTGTGTAATGTGTGTAATGTGTGTAATGTGTGTAATGTGTGTGTAATGTGTGTAATGTGTGTAATGTGTGTAATGTGTGTAATGTGTGTGTAATGTGTGTAATGTGTGTAATGTGTGTGTAATGTGTGTGTAATGTGTGTAATGTGTGTAATGTGTGTAATGTGTGTAATGTGTGTAATGTGTGTAATGTGTGTAATGTGTGTAATGTGTGTAATGTGTGTAATGTGTGTAAGTGTGTAATGTGTGTGTAATGTGCGTAATGTGTGTAAGTGTGTAAGTGTGTAATGTGTCTAAAGTGTGTAATGTGTGTAATGTGTGTAATGTGTGTAATGTGTGTAATGTGTGTGATGTGTGTAATGTGTGTAATGTGTGTAATGTGTGTAATGTGTGTAATGTGTGTAATGTGTGTAATGTGTGTAATGTGTGTATGTGTGTAATGTGTGTAATGTGTGTAATGTGTGTAATGTGTGTAATGTGTGTAATGTGTGTAATGTGTGTGTAATGTGTGTAATGTGTGTAATGTGTGTGTAATGTGTGTAATGTGTGTAATGTGTGTGTAATGTGTGTAATGTGTGTAATGTGTGTAATGTGTGTGTAATGTGTGTAATGTGTGCAATGTGTGTAATGTGTGGTAATGTGTGTAATGTGTGTAATGTGTGTAATGTGTGTAATGTGTGTAATGTGTGTAATGTGTGTAATGTGTGTAATGTGTGTAATGTGTGTAATGTGTGTAATGTGTGTAATGTGTGTAATGTGTGTAATGTGTGTAATGTGTGTAATGTGTGTGTAATGTGTGTAATGTGTGTAATGTGTGTAATGTGTGTAATGTGTGTAATGTGTGTAATGTGTGTAATGTGTGTAATGTGTGTAATGTGTGTAATGTGTGTAATGTGTGTAATGTGTGTAATGTGTGTAATGTGTGTAATGTGTGTAATGTGTGTAATGTGTGTGTAATGTGTGTGTAATGTGTGTGTAATTTGTGTAATGTGTGTAATGTGTGTAAGGTGTGTAATGTGTGTAATGTGTGTGTAATGTGTGTGTAATGTGTGTAGTGTGCGTAAAGTGGGTGTAATATGTTAGTAATGTGTGTAATGTGTGTGTAATGTGTGTGTAATGTGTGTGTAATGTTTGTGTAATGTGTGTAATGTGTGTAATGTGTGTAATGTGTGTAATGTGTGTAATGTGTGGAATGTGTGTAATGTGTGTAATGTGTGTAATGTGTGTAATGTGTGTAATGTGTGTAATGTGTGTAATGTGTGTAATGTGTGTAATGTGTGTAATGTGTGTAATGTGTGTAATGTGTGTGTAATGTGTGTGTAATGTGTGTGTAATGTGTGTGCAATGTGTGTGCAATGTGTGTGTAATGTGTGTGTAATGTGTGTAATGTGTGTAATGTGTGTAATGTGTGTAGTGTGTGTAATGTGTGTAATGTGTGTAATGTGTGTAATGTGTGTAATGTGTGTGTAATGTGTGTAATGTGTGTAATGTGTGTGTAATGTGTGTAATGTGTGTAATGTGTGTAATGTGTGTGCAATGTGTGTAATGTGTATAAGGTGTGGAATGTGTGGAATGTGTGTAATGTGTGTGTAATGTGTGTGCAAAGTGTGTGTAATGTGTGTGTAATGTGCGTGTAATGTATGTGTAATGTGTGTAATGTGTGTAATGTGTGTAATGTGTGTAATGTGTGTAATGTGTGTAATGTGTGTAATGTGTGTAATGTGTGTAATGTGTGTAATGTGTGTAGTGTGTGTAAAGTGTGTAATGTGTGTAATGTGTGTAATGTGTGTAGTGTGTGTAATGTGTGTAGTATGTGTAATGTGTGTAGTGTGTGTAATGTGTGTAGTGTGTGTAATGTGTGTAGTGTGTAATGTGTGTAATGTGTGTAATGTGTGTAATGTTTTTAATGTGTGTAATGTGTGTAATGTGTGTAATGTGTGTAATGTGTGTAATGTGTGTAATGTGTGTAATGTGTGTAATGTGTGTAATGTGTGCAATGTGTGTAATGTGTGTAATGTGTGTAATGTGTGCAATGTGTGCAATGTGTGTAATGTGTGTAATGTGTGTAATGTGTGTAATGTATGTAATGTGTGTGTAATATGTGTGTAATGTGTGTGTAATGTGTGTAGTGTGTGTAATGTGTGTGTAATGTGTGTAATGTGTGTAATGTGTTTAATGTGTGTGTAATGTGTGTGTAATGTGTGTAATGTGTGTAAAGTGTGTGTAATGTGTGTAATGTGTGTAATGTGTGTAATGTGTGTAATGTGTGTAATGTGTGTAATGTGTGTGTAATGTGTGTAATGTGTGTAATGTGTGTAATGTGTGTAATGTGTGTAATGTGTGTAATGTGTGTAATGTGTGTGATGTGTGTAATGTGTGCAATGTGTGTAATGTGTAATGTGTGTAATGTGTGTAATGTGTGTAATGTGTGTAATGTGTGTAATGTGTGTAATGTGTGTAATGTGTGTAATGTGTGTAATGTGTGTAATGTGTGTAATGTGTGTAATGTGTGTAATGTGTGTAGTGTGTGTAATGTGTGTAATGTGTGTGTAATGTGTGTAATGTGTGTGTAATGTGTGTAATGTGTGTAATGTGTGCAATGTGTGTAATGTGTGTAATGTGTGCAATGTGTGCAATGTGTGCAATGTGTGTAATGTGTGTAATGTGTGTAATGTGTGTAACGTGTGTAACGTGTGTAACGTGTGTAACGTGTGTAACGTGTGTAATGTGTGTAATGTGTGTAATGTGTGTAATGTGTGTAATGTGTGTAATGTGTGTAATGCGTGTAATGTGTGTAATGTGTGGAATGTGTGTAATGTGTGTTATGTGTGTAATGTGTGTAATGTGTGTAATGTGTGTGTAATGTGTGTGTAATGTGTGTGTAATGTGTGTAATGTGTGTAACGTGTGTAACGTGTGTAATGTGTGTAATGTGTGTAATGTGTGTAATGTGTGTAATGTGTGTAATGTGTGTAATGTGTGT
>JAWQFJ010027416.1:0-10000 GCA_034096865.1 Theodoxus fluviatilis
GCTCAGTGATGTGTTGAAGGACTGCTGTGTTATGTGAGGAGAAGAAGAAAGCATACTGGGTAGTGTACAGATTGGGTTCGCCAAAAATGTGAATTGCATACTTTTGTGCATTCACACACCATCCCAGTGGCATGTAGCAAAGTGTGACAGGATAGTTGGGGCCTTCCTCCTTGAGTCTATCCAGCTCTGGCATGTAGATTGCCTGGCTACACTGCATGACATTCCTATTGCCTGGCTTCAATTCCCTTTGAAAGAATATGTTGGATTTGTCAGGGTTTTCACTTACTACTAAAGGATTAAGCAAACCGAGTTGTTTGGGCAAGTTGATCAACTCTTCTTCTGTAAGGGTGGCAGTCAGGGTGATGACAGGGCAGGAGAAGAAGCTTGTCAGTTTGTGGAGCTGTTTGAATGCTTTCCTGAAGTCCTTACCCCTGAAAGAAACGTTTAGTTAGAAATACAAATTCAAATTATAGTTTTTTGTGTACATTAAATATGATGGCAAGTTGGGGGTAGGGTAGCAGAGAATGAGGCTCACATACTCATAATGAATACATGGGTATGCAGTCCCTTAAAAGTCCAGCAAAAAAAAAAAGAAGTGAATGAGACATTTCCTGTAGCATGTTGGAAATAATTTGATTAACATCTCAATGTTTTAGAGCATGTGCTGAATATGATGGTGATTCTAATTTCAATTACACTAAACATCAGGGCAGGCGGAAAGGCAGCAGATAAATAGACCGGGTACTTGGCTAAGTTATATTGATGAACCATGTAGAACCTGAAATGTGGAGAGTGATGTGCACAGTTATTTTTGGTTAAGGGACTGAAGCTTACATTGGATATTATAAATAAGACTTTTTACATATTTTGCAATGTTGAGACTGCAATAAAGAGGAAACTCCTGTTGTGTTGTAAACATGATATGTAAGGAAAGGAGATGTCAATACTGGTCAATGACTTTAGCTTATTTGAACTGTACTGATGAGTGCAGGCTTCTGTTTCTCTTAGTAAAATAAAAAGTTGCATGATTTGTGTTTCTTTGAAATGTAATGTAGCTTTGAAAGCTTGTCAGTGAAAAGTATGTGCTTCAGTGAAACGTCTTCCAAGAAGAAATAAACAATACATGAATAAGGAATGCATTTGCCTGTATTATATAAAGTTGAATTCATTTCAACTTTTAGAAAACATTTAGTGTTAGGGATGTATGCCTTTTCCTGAGGATTGCACTGAAAACATTCTTATCTTGAATGAGCTAATTTTGTGGCCTGTCAGCATCCATGTGCCATGAAATGTTATGCAATTTAGTCATCAATATTGCATTAGATTCTCACCATGTTGGAATGGTATGGCATTCATCAAACACGAGAGACACCACGTTTTGACAGAACCTCCTGCTGTTCAGAAGAGCAAGGCCTGAGTCACTGTTGAGCAGGGCCTCCGGGTGGGCAAAGATGAGCTGGTACTTTCCAGCCTCTAGCTCTGCCTGGGTGGTGGCATCCATGGCCTGCAAGGAAGAAAGAAACTCATTCTAGAAATGTATTCATGCAAACCTATGATTCAAGAAATTATCATTATCATTATTATCGTTTCTGTTATTACTGGTTGGGATGGTTGTATAAAAAAAAAGATCGATGTTAAATACAAGTCTTAACCATTGCCCCTCTTTACTCTGCATTTAATTTATTCACTATTCATGCTGAATATGCACATCCAATCCATTCAAAACAAGCCAATTATAAGCAAAAGGTTGTCGACCATTGCATTGCAGATTGCTCCGTTGGCTTAGGATGAATAAATAATCTTCATCATTCACTCATAAGACAAGTGACAGCAAAACCTACTCTTCATTGTGCACTCGTAAGTGACATCACAATCATATTGACATCAGAATGCTTTCGGAGCAATGTTCAATCTAAATTTTGTTCGAAGTACTCAACAATGGTACCGGAGGCATGTTCGATCGGCACACTTCCAGTGGTTAAGGCTGAAGCTGAGAAAAATTGACAAACAATCGGCTGCTGCATCGCACTGCACTGCTGATAGTGATACAATCATATACTGATAATAGTGATATAGCACTTCAACGATTACATAAATAAATAAAAACAACTCTTACCTTCTCAGTGCCATTGGGAAACTCTAGACGGCCGTTGACGTCCAGTCGAATAGCGTCGACGCCTTTCTCCCGCAGTTTTACGATTTGGTCACGCTGAATTACGGTCAGCGGGGCCACAACTACGGTCATTCCGATCTGTTGTTGTTGCTGCTGGTGTAGCTTTTTCAATAAAAGCCTACCGCACACATGAAAAATCAGGCTTTTGCCATATCCAGTCGGTAAAGCAGCAATAATGAAATTGTCTCCCTCCCAAAGCATCTTCAGAATGCGCAACTGCATGTCTTTCAATGGCATGTTGGCATCATACTCATCCATGATAGTTTTTAAAGCATCCGTAAAGCTGGGGGCAGCCATATTGTTGGCGGATGAATACGTCTTCGGACCGAGACTATCCGAGACTATCCCACAAGCCTCTCGTGTGACCTCCGTATGAATAAATTGGCTAAAAACCTTCCATCACGTGATGTGAACTGTGCTAGAGATACTTTTGCCGGTAGGCAAAATCTCTAGTTTACTAGAATGGACTCAATGCTGTCTTTGCTTTGATTGCCAATGTAGGACTGCTGGAGAAGTGTGTGGGGGTGTGCCTTGCTGTGCGTGACTCAATGCTGTCTTTGCTTTGATTGCCAATGTAGGACTGCTGGAGAAGTGTGTGGGGGTGTGCCATGCTGTGCGTGACTCAATGCTGTCTTTGCTTTGATTGCCAATGTAGGACTGCTGGAGAAGTGTGTGGGGGTGTGCCATGCTGTGCGTGACTCAATGCTGTCTTTGCTTTGATTGCCAATGTAGGACTGATGGAGAAGTGTGTGGGGGTGTGCCTTGCTGTGCGTGACTCAATACTGTCTTTGCTTTGATTGCCAATGTAGGACTGATGGAGAAGTGTGTGGGGGTGTGCCTTGCTGTGCGTGACTCAATGCTGTCTTTGCTTTAATTGCCAATGTAGGACTGATGGAGAAGTGTGTGGGGGTGTGCCTTGCTGTGCGTGACTCAATGCTGTCTTTGCTTTGATTGCCAATGTAGGACTGCTGGAGAAGTGTGTGGGGGTGTGCCTTGCTGTGCGTGACTCAATGCTGTCTTTGCTTTGATTGCCAATGTAGGACTGATGGAGAAGTGTGTGGGGGTGTGCCTTGCTGTGCGTGACTCAATGCTGTCTTTGCTGTCCAGGAACTGCTGAGTCTGGAGTTCCAGCCCATCAAGGACGCCGAGGTCTGGCATGAAGATGTCACCATGGTGAGTGGACTTGTATTAGTCTTGCAGACAGACTTCAGCAGATGTCCTTTCTTCTCTCACTGGGCAGAATGTGTATGTTAACATTATATTGGAATCTATGTGATGGGTTGAGTTGAATTATGAAGTCCTGAAAGCTTGTGGGACAACAAGGTCAATAGAAGCTGACAGTCCACCTGCCAATAAAGATGGTTATCTGACCAACCTTTACTTAGTATAATTTTCACGTCTTTCTGTTTTATCACCACACCCAAACTGAACACATATAGTTAACTGACTTGCTTTAAGAGAAAATGCAGTCTGAGTTCTTTTTGTCCAGTGTCAAGTTGTAATGTTTGATGGGACCCATTGCAGTACAGCGTGACAGACCGGGAGAGCAGGGACCTGCTTGGGTATTTCTACCTGGACCTGCATCCACGCGAGGGCAAGTACGGACACGCTGCCTGCTTCAACCTCCAGGTGTGTAGTCTCCTTTGCCTGCTCCCTCCTCCTCTTCCTCTTCCTCCTCCTCCTCCTCCTCCTCCTCCTTGTCTTCTCTTCCTCCTTATTCCTCTTCTCTCTTCTCTTTGCCTTCTCATCCTATTCTTGGTCTTTCACCTCGTCTTTGTATCTTGCCTTCTCTCCTCCCTTTTCCTTCTCCTCCTGACCCTCCTCCTCGTGGTCCTCCTCCTCCTATTTTTCCCACTTCCTACTCCTTCCTCTTCCTGCCTCCTCTTCCTCCTCCCCTTCCACCTTTTTTTCTAACAACGGAGCAGATGGGGAATGATGTGGGTACACCAGCATGAGGGACTAAATTCTTACCTTGACAGAATGAGTGCTGTCTGGCCTGGTCTGGAAGCCTTCCTTTTTCGCCTGTTACTTCGCCATCGAGCTATCTTGGTGACACCTTGCTATGCTTGTGTCGGCATCCAGACCTTGGTTTTAAAGCAGGACGTCCCAGACTTTCTGCAATCCTTGCTGTCATGCCCACAACAATGTAGCTCTTGGCTAAACCCCAGCTGCTCCTTCTCATAATTTCCCTTCTCAAACTCGTACTTCTGAATTTGGTAGCCAGCTCTGCCTGACATGGTTGCTAAATTTAGAACAGTGAGTTTGAGTGGGGAAACTGGAAAGCTAGTCATGTCTTGGCTAGGTGGCAAGGGGCAGTGTGAGGATGGCGGGAAGGGTGGAGTGTAGGGCTATGGGACATTGCACACTGAGTGAAGAATTTGCTGATGTGTTTTTTGATGGACCCCTTCTGTCTCTGTGTTGACAGCCAGGCTGTGTGGCGCCAGATGGGAAAAGACAGGTGGCAGTGGCTGCTATGGTGGCCAACTTCACCAAACCGACTCCAGACCAGCCTTCCCTGCTGACCCACGATGAGGTCGGTATGACTTACAAACTCGCCTTTCTTGGACGATCAGTGTGTGGCTGGCGGCCAGCTGGGAGGCAACCAGAGGCAGGTTTTCCCAGACTGGATGTGCAGTCCACAGCAGTCCAATGGGCGGTTCCAATACCATTTTAAAGTGATTACTGTAATCAGGCAGGAGTCAAAATCAATTTTGGGATGAAAAAGCAGACAGTATCTGGTTATGGAAACACCGATCTATTACAATAATGACTGATTGGACGTTGCGTATGATTACAGCGATCACTTTGTAAAAGACCAGAAATGTCTTTCGGCTTGATTGGATTGCATGTCTACCTTCCTGGGTAACCAGCCTCAGTAATGAGCCTTCAGGCAGCTTTTGTGCTTAACTCTTAAGATCCTGTACCACCCATTACCGCTCACCCTGCTCAATCCTGTACCACCCATATCCGCCCACCCCACGTGGCTGTTACTTTACTGATGTTTTTCCTACAAACTGCATAATCCTTACAAGACTGGGGTATGAAACACGTGAATGACTTACAGGACATAATAGTTAACATATTATGCTCGATACTGCCCAGCTCCATCCATTGCTGCAGTTCCTGTACAGAATTTGCTGTTGGCAAACCCCCAGGTCAGAAGAGTGGTGGCCCTGTAGTTGTCTGTTGCCTTACAGCTGCAGCTGTCTGTTGCCTTGCAGCTGTCTGTTGCCTTGCAGCTGTCTGTTGCCTTACAGCTGTCTGCTGCCTTGCAGCTGTCTGCTGCCTTGCAGCTGTCTGTTGCCTTGCAGCTGTCTGTTGCCTTGCAGCTGTCTGCTGCCTTGCAGCTGTCTGCTGCCTTGCAGCTGTCTGTTGCCTTGCAGCTGTCTGTTGCCTTGCAGCTGTCTGTTGCCTTGCAGCTGTCTGTTGCCTTGCAGCTGTCTGTTGCCTTGCAGCTGTCTGTTGCCTTGCAGCTGTCTGTTGCCTTGCAGCTGTCTGTTGCCTTGCAGCTGTCTGTTGCCTTGCAGCTGTCTGTTGCCTTGCAGCTGTCTGTTGCCTTGCAGCTGTCTGTTGCCTTGCAGCTGTCTGTTGCCTTGCAGCTGTCTGTTGCCTTGCAGCTGTCTGCTGCCTTACAGCTGTCTGTTGCCTTGCAGCTGTCTGTTGCCTTGCAGCTGTCTGTTGCCTTGCAGCTGTCTGTTGCCTTGCAGCTGTCTGTTGCCTTGCAGCTGTCTGTTGCCTTGCAGCTGTCTGTTGCCTTGCAGCTGTCTGCTGCCTTACAGCTGTCTGCTGCCTTGCAGCTGTCTGCTGCCTTACAGCTGTCTGTTGCCTTGTAGCTGTCTGTTGCCTTACAACTGTCTGTTGCCTTGCAGGTGGAGACCTATTTCCATGAATTTGGACATGTCATGCACCAAATCTGTGCCCAGGCAGACTTTGCTCTCTTCAGGTGGGTGTATGTGTGTTTATGTGTGAGTGCATGTGTGTGTGTGTGTGTTTGTGTGTTTATGTGTGTGTGTGTGTATGAGTGTGTGTGTGTGTGTGTGTGTGTGTGTGCATGTGTGTGTGTGTGTGTGAGTGTGTGTGTGTGCATATGTGTGTGTGTGTGTGTGTGTGTGAGTGTGTGTGTGTGCATGCGTGTTTGTGTGAGTATGTGTATGTGTGTGCAGCACAGAGACATCTGCCTTCCTGCAAGACTGAAGTGAAGATGCCATCCTCACCTCCCTTCTTAATGGTTGTGAAACCTGGACACTACTGCAGACACATCAGGCAGTTAGGGCAGTTCCAAGCTCACCCCCTTTGGTCTGTCAAGTGGATACGCTGGCAGGATCAAGTATCCAAAAAGGAAGTCCCTAAGTGTGTCGAAGCCAAGCTCCTCCAGACCCAGCTTTGATGGGCTGACATGCCATTTGTATGGAGGAATCCAGGATTTCCAGGCAGCTGCTCTACTGAGGCAAAGACAAAGACAGCCTCCAGGCAAACCTCAAGTGCTTCATCCTCGCAAGCTTGAGGTTGCTGCCTCCAACTGGACTGCCTGGTGCATTCTAATGAAAACAGCCATGGCAAACCTTGAGGCACACCACTGTCCAAGCCGTGCTGCTGCAAGAGAGCAGAGATGCAGGGCTGCCTCTCCCCCTACCCCTGTTCTGACAATTGGTGTTCCATGCCCCATCTGCAACCACCTGTGGACTTTAGACTTCAGTCTCCAAAGTTGCATGCCTGTCCACTAAAGAAGATGACCACTCATCAATTTATTTTTCCTCGACTCTAAGAGACTACCAAGAAGAAGAAGATTCTTTTATAGAACCGAGACAGCAGCCGTGCCATCAGCAGCAGCAGGTGCTCCCATGTCTTCCTTTGCTCCCTGTCCATTCAGCGTGTGTTGCATGTGCAGTCCCAGTCACTGTCCCCATGTCTGCTGCAGCGGCACCAGTGTGGAAAGGGACTTTGTGGAGGCACCGTCCCAGATGCTGGAGAACTGGGTGTGGGAGAGGGAGCCCCTCAGTCGCATGTCGCGCCACTACAAAGATGGCACAGCCATCCCTGACCAGCTGATGGAAAAGCTGGTGCAGTCCCGCATCGCCAACGCCGGCGTCTTCAACCTGCGCCAGGTCCTGCTGAGCACCTTTGACCAGACCATCCACACCATGCCAGAGGTGAGGTTGAGAGACCACCTCAGGGCTTGTGGAATACTGCAGCTTTGCCTTCACAGGTTTTTCACTTCCATAGGTACATGGATGCCTCGTGTAAATTTTGTCAGGTCAGTTTGGGTTACAATCAAAAATCTCTATGGTTAACAATGAAAGAATGCCTGAATATTAGTCTTGACCTACCATTGTATATAATCCTGCTATGAGACTGATGCAATAAAGATCATTTTGGTTTTTATTTGATTCCTGTGGTCTTATGGGCTATTTCCCATAAATACTTTGTTCTCCTTCCAGGTTTGTTCCCCTTGACTTACTTTTGTTTTAAGCCCGTTGCTTGACAGATATTTGAATTGATGCAAGTTGAGCAGTTTACATCATATTCATGGTCATTTGTTTGACAACTGGAAGAGCACAGCAGGGCACGGCCCCCTCAGTCAAATGCACCAAGCCTGGGGCAGAAAGGCAGACAGCAGCTGTGTCCAAATAAATGGCTGCTGCAGTCAACTTCTTTCATATGTCTTGTTTGCTGTGGTTGCTGACACCGTTGTTTGCAGTGATACACACACAGCGACAATGTGGCATCCCGGGTTTCACAGACACAATGGCTGATAGTGGTAATGCTATTTTGACAGTGTCATCGACTCATGAGCACATCACATACAGACACACACACACAGACACACACACACACACACACACACACACACACACACACACACACACACAATGACACATCCACATCCACATACATACACACACACCTCACACACTCCTGCACACATGCTTTCTGATTCGGGTTGAATGTGTGATGACACTGTGAGTGACAGGGATGGTGATGTCCAAGTCAGTGTCTCTGATGTTAACTGACAAGTCTGTGATCACACTGCAGGCTGACACGGCGGCAGTGTATGCCAAGACATGTGAAGAGATCCTTGGCATTGCAGCCACCCCTAACACCAACATGACGGCAGCCTTCGGACACATGGCTGGAGGCTACGATGCTCAGTACTATGGATACTTGGTAAGGCAGGCTTTTATAATCATCTTTGTAATAATTGTCTTTGTCACTGTCATCATCACCACCAACACTTCTACCATTCTTCTTCTTGTTCTTCTTCTTCTTCTTCTTCTTCTTGTTCTTGTTCTTGTTCCTCTTGTTGTTGTTGTTGTTGTTGTTGTTGTTCTTCTTCTTCTTCTTCTTCTTCTTCTTCTTCTTCTTCTTCTTCTTCTTCTTCTTCTTTCTTCTTTCTTCTTTCGTCTTTCGTCTTTCGTCTTTCGTCTTTCGTCTTTCGTCTTTCGTCTTTATTCTTTATTCTTTCTTCTTTCGTCTTTATTCTTCTTCTTCTTCACCTCTCTGCTGCCAGTTTTCCTCTTTTCTTCTGCTCCTCTTCCTTTTATTTTTATATATGCTATTTTGTATAGTTTCTTTTAATACCTTGCATTTTTTGGCTCCTTGTTTCTCTCAGTGAAACTATTCCTCTTCTTATACTTTTATTTTGCTTCCTGCTTTGTAGTCTTCTCTTTGTGTCTGCAGCATTTGCTGTCTCCTGTTCCTTCTGCTCTTCCTCATCTGACCCTCCCCCGCCTACTCCTCTTGTTAAAATCAAATTGTGCTAGTGATGCACACAATGGAAAACAATTTATGTAAATTCAAGCGCAATTGTTGCTGTTAAATTTTATTATTGTTGTTGTTGTTGTTGATTAGGTTGTTGATGCTGTCATTGATAGTGACAATATTGTTGTTGATGTTCTTATTGATTTAATTCTTCATGTTGTTCTTGTTGATTGAATTGTTGATTTTAAGTTGTTCTTGTGCAAGTTATTGTTGTTGTTGATTAAGGTGTTGATGTTGTTGATGTTAACATCATTGTTGTTGATGTTGTTGACAATGGTGTTGTTGATGTTAACATCATTGTTGTTGATGTTGTTAACAATGGTGTTGTTGTTGATGTTGTTGATGATGATGTTGTTGATGATTGCCTTTTGCTTCCTGCAGTGGAGTGAGGTGTTCTGCATGGACATGTTCTACTCGCGCTTCAAGAAGGAAGGTGTGATGAGTCCCAAGGTGGGCTCCGACTACCGCAAGTACATCCTGCAGCCTGGTGGCTCTCTGGTAAGTACTTGTCTCTGTGTGTATGTGTGTGTGTACATGTAGTGTGTACGTGTAGTGTGTGTAGGTGTGTGTGTGTGTGTGTGTGTAGATGTAGTGTGTGTAGGTGTGTGTAGGTAGGTGTGTGTGTGTAGGTGTGTGTGTGTGTACGGTGTGTGTGTGTAGGTGTGTGTGTGTGTGTGTGTAGGTGTAGTGTGTGTAGGTGTGTGTGTAGGTAGGTGTGTGTGTGTGTGTGTAGGTGTGTGTGTGTGTAGATGTGTGTGTAGGTGTGTGTGTAGGTGTATGTGTGTGTGTAGGTGTGTGTGTGTGTAGGTGTGTGTGTAGGTGTGTGTGTAGGTGTGTGTGTATGTGTGTGTGTGTGTGTGTGTGTAGGTGTAGTGTGTGTAGGTGTGTGTGTAGGTAGGTGTGTGTGTGTGTATGTGTGTAGGTGTGTGTGTGTGTGTGTGTGTATGTGTGTGTGTAGGTGTGTGTGTAGGTGTGTGTGTGTAGGTGTGTGTGTGTAGATGTGTGTGTGTAGGTGTGTGTGTAGGTGTGTGTGTAGGTGTGTGTGTGTGGGGGTGTGTGTAGGGGTGT
>JAWQFJ010027416.1:17500-52500 GCA_034096865.1 Theodoxus fluviatilis
GTTTTCAGTTTCACGACTTTTTCAATACTTTCCAGACTCTGTGCGAACCCTGTATAGTGTAAAGGCTGTAGCCATGTACATATACACTTCGACAAATATCGTTTGCAAACAATGGTTGCCCGCCACTTGGCTTGAACTGCAGCAGAACGAGGATACCGTCAGACCCCCTTGCCATTTTCCACAAGGACAGCTCATCCGAGGCAAATAGCGAGGTCAGCAGTACCTCAACAGCTGTTGGAAAACCAGCAACTGGCTAAGTGCTGCTTATACTTCCCGCACAGGGGTGATATAAGCAAAGCGGAAATGAACGCGGGGAGAGAGAGAGAGAGAGAGAGAGAGAGAGAGAGAGAGACAGACAGACAGACAGACAGACAGACAGACAGACAGACAGACAGACAGGCAGACAGACAATGATAGATATACTGAGAGAGACAGAGTCAGAGATAGAAAGAGAAAAAGAAAAGATAGAGACAGAGAGATGGAGGGAGATATAAAGAAAGCACGCGCACACACACACACACATACGCATGCACAAACACACACACACACATGGAAATACGACAGAAGGGCAATGCATTCCGGTGCGCCTAATTTGTTTACACATTCCAGTGATAAACCTTCAGCAGATTAAGTGCTTTTTAATATGAGTAACAAGTAGAAATGAAGAATGAATCATCTTTATTTTTTCTTAATCAAGAAAACTGTAGAACAATGCAATTAAAAATGAACTATAAAATATTGAGACATATTGGAATATGCACTTCTGTTTTGACTTTAAACAAACAGTGATCACACATCCAAGGGAATGTAAATTGTAATGAGATATGCAGAATCCTATTAAAAAATTTCATAAACAATATGTAAGTACAACACCTAATCAAAGAGAAGTGTTCAAGCACACGAGACAGTTATGCTGTAATGGTACATAGTAAATGTGCACACATTTGCTGGTTGCCTTGAAACTCTTCACTAACACATTAGTACTACTATGATTCTCGCAGCAAAATCTGCTTGATCTTAAGTCAAAAGCAAATTTTATATATATATAGTGCATGCTGAATGTCATTAGAAATTACTGTTTCGTCCTCTCCTGACTTTTAAGCAGCTAGGTAGCAAAACTATCCCGGCAAGTCTAACTTTTCTGCCTGTTACAAAAAAAAGACTGTCAGAATCTCAATCTCTCCCTCACACACACTCTCTCTCTCTCTCTCTCTCACACACACACACACACTCACTCACACACACTCTCTCTCTCACACACACACACTCACTCACTCTCTCCCTCTCTCTCTCCATTTTATTTTGCGAAGAACTGCGGCAAAAATGTTCATGTCTTTTTCAAAAGCCACAGGTCATTACAGCTAACAACTAGCTTTCTGATAAATACTTTTGTCGTGTGATGTAAGTCAGCTTTCAGCTTATTAAAAATGGTAAAACGTAGAAATATTGTCGGGTGACATCGAGTTGGATGTTTTTACCTGTAAGGACTAAGCAAACCTATGACTAGTTTTGTGTCAGTTGTGCAACTCACCAATCCATTTCATATAAATAGTTTTAAAAGAACTGTACTAATGTTGCATAGCCCAATCATATAAAATGTTTTATTATTGGACGGAGTAGTCAGATTAGAAAGACAGTGTTTAACCAATCATGTAGTCTGAGTAGAAGAGCAATGTCTTGTAAGTTGTATACAACCAGCGCATGCTTGGTGATGACAGATCTTCACAACAACTCAGTCCTCTCTACCTTACCCTGTCTGGACTAAAGCTGTTCCATTCCTGGCTTGACATTCATGAGCAAAGCAGGCCATGACAAATAATAGCATGACAAAATCTTTTGTCAAAAGCATTTTCTTTTGTGACTAATAATGGAAGTATAGCCATACAAACAGTATGGAAAAACTCCAGCATAATAGATGTAGTAATACTGATTAGGTTTGTTTTAATGAAAGTAAAACTCGGTATTGAACATGGTAACCAAATAATGCTGAAACACCGCCAAGGCAGCCACAGCTGCTGAAATATCACATCTGAACATGGAAAACGGTAAACTTAACAGACGACATTCAACCTGCTTGCTCGCCCTCTGCTGCCTCCAGGCTAGAGGGAGACTAAAAATAGGCCCACGCATATGCTGGCTGGCAGCACACTGGGACCTCATGCCTAGGTGTTCAGTTCAGTTCAGTTCAGTTCTTTCTCTTAACCCTGAGATGGGTTGTTGAGGCACCACTGATGACTTTCGGACAATCTTCCTCCATCGATCTCTATCCTCGGTGGCTCACTGTGAGTCAGCAAAGGTCAAGCCTGTTCACTCTTTGATGTTGTCTTCCCACTTCTTTCTCTGCCTGCCTCTCCTTCTCCCACCTAGTAAGGTACTTTGCAGGATGGTCTTGGCCAGCCCACTGTCTCTTGACAAGTGACCGTACCACTTCAGCTTTCTGCTACATTTCTGCCTATGTGTTATCAATACCAAAACAAGATAACAGAAAACCTCCAACATTTAAAACAATTGTTTCTTGAGTAAGACCATGACCGTGCACCAAATTTAACTAGAATCCATTAAAAAAATTTAAAAAGTAGTTTAGCCAAATAACCAACCAAAAACAACCACCTTTTTGGCGGAGGTAACAAAGGTTATTCATATCAAACTCGTTTTTTCTTCATGCACAGAGTCACGCTATCGACATTACACAGCTACAGTCCAGCCTAATACTGATTAAGTTGAGGTTTGCGTTCATGCAAGTGAAACTAGGTAATGCACATGCAAACCAAACAAATACTGAACAACGGATTTTCACATCAAACATTTTCTTCATGCAACTAGTTACACTAACACAGCCACACAGAATAGATGGCTCTACTTCAGTCTCATGCTATATAATCTGAGTTTTCATTCATGCTAGTAAAAATATAAGCAATTTGCATGCAAGTAATACTGAGAATTCTTCAGCAAACAGCCACACAAATCAATTTGCAACCCTCAGTGGTAAGTCATTTCATTCTGAGGTTTGCATTCATGTGAGACTTCATGTTGGTAACAGACACACAGAATGGTACTGATGAAAAACAATCTTCACATACAATGAACTTGTACTGCAAGCTTAACCATACAACTTTCATGGCTGAACTTCAATGTTGTACCACTTAAATCTGAGGTTTGAATTAATTAATGTGAGTTCAGTCTGTAATACGCATGCAAAACAAATAATACTGAACAAAAACTGTTCACATCCAATGTACTTTGGATGCAATGACTAGAAAAAGCAGAGGGCAAGAGACTGCATTGCTCCACTCAAACTGAGATGCTTCTTCAAGCATGGTCACTGTTGTCTTCCATATCCACTCCAGCAGCTACAACAGCAGCAGACGAGAAAAGACAGTTCAGTCAAGAAAGACAGTTCAGTCAGGATGCTATGAGTGAAAGAGCAAGGGTGTTGGAAACAAGAGGCAGCAAAAAACAGGAGCAGTGAGTATTTACTAAGTAAATGTGCAGTTCGATCAATTTGTGTTTATGGAGTATTGGCTCAAGGGAACAATAATACATACACAAAAATGTTATTCAGTGTGTTCCTACCCCATCCCTATCCTTCTGTGCATGCATGTGTGTGTGTGTGTCTGTGTGTGTGTGTGTGTGTGTGCGTGTGTGTGCGTGTGCATGTGCGCGCGTGTGTGTATGTGTGCAAGTGCAAGTGTGTGTATGTGTGTTTGCTTGCTCCTGTCTTGTCTGGACAACTATTAACTTTTGTTTTTTTTTCACTCTTGGGACTTACACAAAATTTACAACAAGTGTGTGACAAGAAAAGTATCATTTCTAATCATACTTCCACTAACACTACATCTGCCCTGTGCAGCTCATCAAGACAGCCAGGAAAGTGTGCTGACATCCGGCCATGATCACTGCAAGTCAGGTCATCCCCTACACAGCATTATTCTGGTGAAGAGGCTTCCAAGTATTTAATAAGGCAGGCCCAGTGCTTTCCGCTGACCATTAAAAAAATTCTCCACTACATGGAAGTCAACATTTCATTCAGAGAGAATCACATTGTCACCACCAGACATGCAAGATGCTCCCTTATTCCATCATGGTCAAGCTGGTCTAGTTGGCCTGCCTAGCAATAATTACAAACTAGATACGCTGCAGCAGGCGTTTGGACCTGAATTCCTGTGATTTCTGTACACAGGTTGAGTCTTCATGACTTGATAAAGTCCTAATGCAAACATCTAGGTTGCTTGGGACTGCCCCAAAGCTAGGGGAGCAGTGGTGGGGTGCATATGAACCTACTATGTTAGGTGGTAACTGCGTCGTAGTTGTGTACTTCGTTGTTCACAACTTTGAGTTGTTCCCAACTACGACAGTAAGGTGTGCATGAGACGCTACTTGGTCGCCACAACGAAGTAATGACCCAGATGAATATTTATTATTATCTTGGGATATCCCATCTAATGCGCATGCGTAGAGGTCACTACAAGAGGTGAACTAACCAACTCTTTGCACAATTCAATGGCGGACTTGTCTCCGGTTCGCACAGAAAACGCTATATATATCGGGATAATAGAGACCCATCCAAAGAAAATGTAAGCCATTGACTTACTTGACTTAGTCCTCTTCGCTCCGGTCGGAGCATAGGGCCTTCACTGCAAGTCTCCACCTCTGTCTGTCTTGGGCTGCCCTCTTCGCCTCTCCCCAGGTCATCCGGACTGTCCTCAGCCCTGCTTGTAGGGTTCTTTTCCAGGTCAGTGCTGGTCTACCACGCTTCCGTTTACCCTGAGGGTTCCAGTCCAAGGCGTGGCGTGGAATGCTGGCATCGTTTCTGCGCAGGGTGTGCCTGATCCACTTCCATTTCCTTCTTTGGATGGCGTTGATGATCGGCTCCTGCCTGGTACGTTGCCAGAGTTCTTTGTTGGAGATTCTTTCTGGCCATCTGATACGCAGGATCTGGCGGAGGCAGGTTGATGAAGACTTGCAGCTTGTTGCCGATGCTCTTGGTACGTCTCCAGGTTTCAGACCCGTAGAGCAGCACAGATTTAACGTTTGTGTTGAAAATCCTCAGCTTGGTGTGACGGCTGAGGCTCTCGTTTCTCCACACTGGTTTCAGGGTGACGAAGGGAATGGAGGTCGACGCATCCACGCCGAAGCATGTGTTGACATTGTGTACAAAGCTAGTTTTACCTGATGCCATGAACACGATGCATTTAAAATGGAGTTTTGTTATGTAAACACTGTTCAGATTAAATTGCTTTATTTTCGTAAACAAGAAAATGCGTGTCGACGTACGCCAGGGTTTCACCAGTTTGGTGGGGAAAGTGCGCGCTGAGGCTCAAGCGAGAGCGTAAAATCATGTCAACACAAACGATGGGAACACATGCTTCGGCGTGGATGCATCGACCTCTATTTCCTTTGTAAAATGTAGGAGCTTTCACGACCTATTGATGCATTCAACATACAGCTTTGATAAATTAATGCTGTTCATGGCTTACATTTTCTTTGGATGGGTCTCTAGTATCCCGAAATATAGCGCGCGCTTTCTGTGCAAACCGGAGACAAGTCCGCCATTGAATTGTGCAAATAGTTGGCTACTCAGCCGTGTAGTGATGATAGAGAGCACCACTAAATTTTGGGTTATTTAGTGGCCAACTTAGGAGGTAACTATGCGTAGACAGCTTTCATGCACACCTTACGTCGCAATTTAGTAGCAAACTTCTGATTTAGTTGCCAACAACCGTGTAGTAAGTTCATATGCACCCCACCACAGGCCTCAAGAGGCTGGCAGTTGGGGTTTATACTCAGACCTGCCAACTCCCCCAAGCAGTGCATGAGGAATATTTCAGTGTCTTCGAGCAGAATAACAAAATTGAGCAAAATCCATCACACCTCCTAATCTCGACTAAAATAGTGTTTAAATACATAAAAAAGCAATTATCAATTCAAACGGATCTCTCTTCCTTCTTGTCTTTCTTTCAGTCATATATTTCTGATGCCATTTGAAAATAAAAGGTTTGTCACTGTCAATGTCTTTCTGTTGATTTTCCGATATTGCATTTATCTTGATGCATCAAGGGTTCATATCAGAATATTGCTTTGCTGTTCTTAAGCAGGGAACTCTTGGCTCCTAAATTTATCTTTTAAATGAGCAGAATATTTTGAGATCGATTGCAATGCCGGAATCAATCAAAGATGAGCGAAACAAATTATGCTTAAAACGGAATGGTTAGCGAGTCTATGCACTAGTTCTCGGGGCACAGGGTGGCTGCAGCCACGTGTTGTACACATGGGCAACCTTTAGGTTTCCATTACCACAAGCTTTCCTCGTATAAGCCAGAGAAGACCTATATGTGTATAAGAGGAGACCAGCAAACCTTGGCAGCCTGCTTACCCCCAAACGTAACCAGAGTGAGGAGTTGTTCCAACTGCTGGACTCCCTTGCACAGGGCCGCACTCATTTTGGACATAAATGTCTGGCGGAGACTGTCAGTCTGGTGGTATAGTGAAGGCCTGCCACACTCGCATCTGAACACCTATAGAAAATAATGACGTAGATAAAAATACTGATGAAAATGTTGACTTGGAGGAGGAGGAGGGGGAGAGTAGATAAAAGCAAGGAGAAGGAAGGAGTGAGAAGGAAGGAAAGGAGGAGGAACTGGAGGGAGGGAGGGAGGGAGGGAGGGAGGGAGGGAGGGAGGGAGGGAGGGAGGGAGGGAGGGAGGGAGGGAGGGAAAAAAGGAAGGTAAGACTGAAGAGGAAAGAGAGTGGTAAGGGTGATTTTGAGGGGATGGTAGTGGAAGTGGTGGTGATGGCTATGATGATGAAAGCTACAGTTAAGAAGGTGATGATGACTGATGATGATAGATTGATGATTGATTTATTGATGATGACTGATGACGACTGATGTCGATTGATGACGACTGATGACGTCTGATGATGATTGACGTCGACGACGACGATTATGCTGTTCTCTCAGTACAATCCAGTCTCTAAAGGAGCATTCACTTATGAACCCCGCATATTTATTGAACTTATACTTTTCTCAATGGTGATGACACTGCAGCATCTAAATTTCAGTGGCGTCATACCACTCTCTGACAATAAACTGTTTTGGAGGAGGATAGTCACTTGCACACACTAGACCGTCACTTTTCTCTCCCATAAAGTAACATAGTGTCCGACATGCTTGCCTTCCTCAAAAGTGCACTCCTGTGGGTAGGAGTAGAAATAGCTCCACAGCAACTCTTCACAGTAGAATGATTATAGAAATTGAGTGGACTTGCTCATCCTCTAACCAGTTCCCGTGATTTTCATGTTCAAATACTTTACATAGCCTTCAAAGGATGATCAGTCGTAAAACATAACTATTATCATAACCCTCAAATATGCAAATATGAGACAATGAAGGATCTCAGCCAACTATGTTTTCTCTGTTGTTTTTTTAAAAGTATTCCTCCAGCCACCCACCCACCCTTAAAACTGAGGATCTTGCAGACCTGTCAACTGTGCTGTAAGACACATTTCATAATCTTTCAAACAACTACTTCTTTTCCAGTAGGTGACTTACGTCTCCCCAGGAGTTGTCAGATCCCTGCTCTTCTCTCTCCGGAGTCTGTCTTCTAAAAAGGCAAAAATTCATCTACTACAATATTAGCTAAATTCTGGTCAATTTTAAGCTTCACAATACTAAGATAAACACAATGCAAAATAGCATTCAAATCGCATAAACAAAGAAGATAAGAGATTTGTAAAAAAGGTAAAGGTGTGTTTTTTTATAGCGACTTACACCCTTTGGCTGGGTCTCAAACCGCTTACACTTTACCCCCTGATCACTGGGCATCTTGATCAATCCTCACTGGTACCTCACAACAAACATAGTGACAGACATTTAAGACGCACACAGTCAGGTACCAGCACCAACTCCGCTCCCTGGGGAGTATTCCAACCCGATGCTGGCGCTTGACCGCATACAAGGGTTAATCGCACAACGTTTTTGCCAATATTGCCCTCTCAGGTACCCGGTTTTACTCCTGGGTGGGGAGAAACAATGCGAGTTAAGCATCTTGCTCAAGGATGCAACTCTGGGAACCGCGCAGCTTCGAACGCCGTACCCACTAGGCAAGAGAAACGATGTCATTTAACACAATGAAGATGAAAAATGCTATATTTCAGTCAATCAATTCCATACTCAATGCAGCCATAACAGATAATGATACAAAACCACAAAGATGCTCAAATATCCTCTGTAAATATGATCTGTCCATGGAACATTAGCAGCCATCGCTACACAGCATGTTAGCAATATCATTCTAAATGCTTGTTTAACATAAGCAGTGCTCACATGATGTACACAGAAGTTTCCACAAGTGCCACTGCATAAACGGAAAATTTTCAATACACTTAAGAAATCTCAGTTGTTTTTTCCATGAAATAAAATATATATCAAGCGGCAATCAATGTCGCCCTCATCTGGCAGAGTCCCTGGGTGCAGGCAGGATTTTCAAGGTCTAATACATTAGCTAAGCCAGGGGTGACCCTAAATTGCCAGAGACTACCATACGTCAGTATCAGATTGTTGTCAAATTTGTGGTATAAACCAGGTCCTTATTGGCAATATTTAGTTAGCAAAACTTGACTCAGTTGGCAACAGTCAAGTTCTGTGAAGCAGTGGTGATTTATCTTCTTTGTGACTGCATGAAATATTATTATGGATCTCTCTTCAATGAGAGCACCGGGGGGGAAAAGAGGGAGGGGGGGGGGGATGAGAATAGTCTGTCTGACCCCCAAAGGCTCCGGGATGAGAAATGCTACACAGAAAAATAAGTACAGATTTGTAATTAGCGCTTCTCAAAGATGCCTTTATGCTCGCTTAAGATGATTTTAAGCTATCTTAATTATTTCTTTGGAAGAATATTTTTATGAAAAATACAATGTTTCTATAAAAGCTGTGTGATTTTGATATTCGAGGGTCGATCAGTTGCGTCCCTTAGTTAAACAATTGAGCAATGCATGATATGTCAAATATTGAGTTGGAAGTTAGGGTGGGAATTTGACAATTTAGTCATGCAATTATCTGTAATACGACCAAATTGCCATGGTACACCCGGATCGAAGACTGAGAACCTCTGCTAGTGGATCATATAGATAAGCTGTGAAACAACATATGATGCTCTCGTGAAAGATCTTTATTACTTCCATCACTGATAACTGAAAAAATAAAAGCAAACTACTACACACCAAATATACTAAAATTTGACTGGATGCAATTAAAGAAATGCAAAACTTGAGAACATTTGTCTTTTGAAATGCTTAAATTTCTAAATTTCGAGCATGCCTGGTGGGAGAGTTGTTCATTACAAAACCAAGCACTCACCTACAACGCTCTACCCACCCATACCCACATACGCATATGTTCGCCCTTCAGCATGTACAGCAGAATTTCAGTCTGCTTTAGTTTCATCAGCTACCGAGGATACTTTATGTATCCTGATATTTTCAGTTACTGCAAAGCTGTTCTCTTTGTACGTCATCTTTTGAACATCTATCATCATTTTCAACTTACATCACTATTATGGAAATTGCTTCTCTGAATGATACCAGTGCTAAATAAAACAGAACAAAATAACAGGAAAAAGGAAGACTTCTGGCACGTGCTTCCTGTCGCGACTACGAACATTTGTGTATCCCCTGAGATTAATGGTGCGATCTGCCATCAACTTTATAAGGACTATCCTGTCATGCCAACCGCAACTTTTCCCACTGAATTACATGTTTGACACCAGACTCGAAAAATATGCTCTTCTAGCTCCTTAGTATTAATACATAATGGTGGGTAAAGTGACTTATTGTGCTAGGTTACTGGACACAGTGGAAGAATGCGCCAAAGTTAGCTTTCACAAATTTCCAGCTCAGCCCTCACAGGTACCCATTTTACTTCTGGGTGGGGAGAAGCAATATGAGGAAAGCACCTTGCTCAAATGCAAATCTAGAATCTGCGCAGCTTTAAACACAGCACCCACCAGCCACAGGCCGTTTTACACCAGACGATTCCACCCTGGCGTTCTCGCAAGCGATATTGTGGCAGCCAATCATGGCTGGCAATAGTGGAGCAAGAGCGTCAGTAGTGCTCTGCCATTGGGAGATATTTTCGTCGCGTCCGTGTGGAACGTTTTGAATTGCCTCGTGTGCGACGGGCTCAACCACTTGGCCACAGACCTCAAATGCTCAGCAGCCTTTTTGGAGTAGACCCCAAAAGCCCAGCAGCATCTTTGCAGTACACCACAAAAGTAATGGGAGATTTCAGCTGCTTAGGAGCTTAAAGCTTTTAAACAATTAATCTGTAAATCTTATTCAAAAACTGGGCAGTAAAAAAGGCGGAAAAATGGGAAAAGCTCGGCAAGAAAAGGAAGAAATTCAGTATGACCTCACTAATCTACAAGCGTATAGAAGAAGAATTCAGGGTCCCATTAAAGAGTTTGCAGTCATTAAAAAGCCAAAGCATAAACCTAAGACTTTTTCAAAAGGAAATGTTTGGAACTGGTCTGCCAAAGCATCCATACAAGTTAACAAAAGACTTCATGTTTAGAAATCTTAAGATTGACCCAACACATATATCTCAACTGAAGCTAATTGCATATAAGAATGATAAAAAGATACTTAGTAAACCAGGGTTTAACTCTAAGAAGCAGTGCAGCCCAGCAGCCCTTAAAACCTTTAAAAAGTTGGTTGAGCTGTCTGGTTTGCCCATAAACCAAAGATCCTGTAAGTTTACAAAAGTCGTTAAAGGTTGTACACCAGAGGACTTAGAAAATAGACTGGCTGTATTAACTGGAAGTGTAGAAGCAGGAAACAAATCCAAGCATGTTACTAGTGAGATAATAGATATCCTCACAAAGCTGTTAATCAGTAACATTATCGGCAAAGAGGAATATAAAACGCTTTATGAAAAATACACAAATATATAAGGCAATATATGTTATTTGTATGAAATATACATGGAAAAAAGGTTGTTTTGAGTAGTGCTGCAGCACGTATAGGTTGTGCATATAACTTTACCATTGACTTGAAGGTAGACCCCTCTAAAAGGTATGAAATTGGACTAGAAAATCTTTTATGTCAAACACTTGGCATAATGTGAGCTATCATAACAACCAATCTGATTACATTGTCTGTCCTGCTATTTACAAATTCTTTAGAATACCTTGTGGTAAGTACACCAATTCTGAACTAAACCACACAATGAAGGAAAAAATTAAGAACAATGGAGACAATCCAGATAACATAGAAATAAGCTTAGTTAACCAAAGAGTTAAAGTGGTCGTTCATTGGGGTTATGCAGTGGAGTTTGAACATCATGACATTGTAGGGAACTTTCTTGGCTTTAAAATGCAAAGAATATATGACCATGCTTATGGTAAAAAACTTCCTGACCCATTGATAAAAATTCATTCATTTGTGCCTTCATTTAGCTCATTTGGAAAACTAGTAGAAGCAAGCCCCTCATTTGTAAGGTACATACCTCTTCAAACAGACAAAATAAGGTTGTGGGTAACTGATGAATCTGATAATCCAATTATGTTGTGGAATGATGTTTTTTATGTATTTAGAATCAGAGAAAAAACATCATTACGTTTGTAAAATGTACTAACTACGTTTGTAAAATGTATTTGTACTAAGTATAAAGATGTTTGAAATGATCCTATTCTTAGGTAGTTCTGGGCAGCAATGCCAAAACTTTGCCACTTACTTTAGAGAAAACATTGTTCTAGACTCAAGCAAGCAATACAAGATAGCTCTAGTCAGTGCTGATCTCTGGTATTCATGGTTCAACATGACAGAACAAAACAACAAATTTAATTATATCGAAAATAGTCAGGTTTTAACAATTACTATACCACCCGGTGCATACAACATTCCAGACATAGATAAAGAAGTATGAAAAGGAATGAAAAGGATTAGGGGAAATGAAGGCATTACAATTGAAAAAAATTACAATACTTTACGAACAAAAGTAACTTTGCAGCCTGGTTTTATAATTGATTTCACAGGAAGCAACACACTACGAGAAATTTTGGGATATGACAGCAGATTGTTAGAGAATCTGAAGATGGGGACAGAGCAGTAAACATAACCACAATTAACAGCTTGTTAATCTGGTCAGTGGATCCTACATAAATGGGACCTCTTCAGATGTGTTGTATGCATTTGCTCCTAACTGTTCCCCAGGAACATTGCTTCACATTTCTCCTAATCAACCAATCTACTTACCTATTAATCAATCTAATCTCATTCAGTTATCACGATAACAATTACTGATCAATCAGGAAATCTTGTAGACTTTAGAGGTGAAATAGGAACTTTTTTTGTCTTTCAAGGAAATCTAACTTATGATATAGATGAGGCATAATTATTATTTGAAATGGAAAGTCGTTGGTTGTCAATTTCTAGGACACATTTTTAACCTAGTAAAAATAGTTTTCTCTTCTTGAACAAAGATACTCATAGAAAAATTACCATTTGCAAAGCAGCTTGCTTTAGATATGGCAAAGAGCATTGCAGAAACACAGGCAAAACATCTTGGCAGCAAAGCCATTGAAAGTATTGTTAACAGGATTAAAAAAGCAACAACCAAATCAAGTAGTCCTGAGGTTATGAACAGTGCAGTTCCAATGCCTATGAGTGAAGCAGTTCAAACCACAATGCAAGAGCTCTTATTAACCATTTAATCTCGGGGACAGGCTGTAGACTGTAATAAAAAGAGCAACACCCAGGCAAAATAGTCTGTTTAACCACTTCCTCCACCTCTCAGGGGCATTCCATGGCAGGCTTCTCTGTTTCACTGGTCATTACACCCCATGTTGGGAAACCTCACCGGCGAAATCGAAATGTGAGGAACCCCTGAGGTGCTTCAAGCAGACTGGTGACAATATTCTCAGCAATGGGGTATGGCCACTCCCCCAGGCTTTGAACATAAATCACCAGGCAGATAGGCCCTAGAGGCTAATTGTCTTATTCAAAGGACATACAGCAGAATTGGTATTTATAGGGCATCATTCCAAGGTACAAACATCGCTGGTGTAACTAATTCGCATACCAATGTTGTAAATAATGAAAATACAAGAAGTTCAGTATACACATATGTGTTTGATTACTGGTCTTTTTAAGTAATATTGTGGTACAAAGATAAGAGGGATTTTCACTGCATGGTTGGATTTCTTTTGTCGGTTTTCTTGCGGCAGTTTGTGGCATTGCAGAGTGGCAGCCCACAAGCTGACTAAACATAGGTTGGAATTATTGATTGCCAGGTTGCCTGGCCAAGCTTGCTGCACTGCACTGCAGACGTGCCTGGCTCCCTCCCCGCTCCTCGCTCTCTCTCGCTCCCTCACTCGTCTAAAAACAACAACACTCAAAGCAATTAAATTTAAACAGTTAACATTCGGCCAATTAAAGTGTTAATTAATTAGGTCAAACCACCATGTTGTATACTACTAACAGAACAACAACAGTGAGACAAAGACAATAACAGGTACCTTGCAGACCTGACGGTTGTGGATGTCTGGAGGCTCAGGCAAAAAGGTGTTCTTTGCATGAGAAAATTCACGAAGAAAGGGGTGCCTCATGCCATGTGTAATTGCATATTGTTGCCATAACTACTTAAAGCATCTACAGGTGTGTGTGTAACCTGAACCTATTAATATGCAAATTCTGGCTTTCGTGCAAGACATTTCTCTCATTCAAGAAATTTCTTCTCGAGCAATGTGCATATTAACAGGACAGGCCCTTTGGAGACTGTGTCTGTTGTACTGCATGTCTCCTGCAGATGATTCTTTGGTGTGGAGGGAAATAGCGACTTCCCACATTTTTGTCAGGGTTCCATTCTTGTGCGTTGGAGGTAAATAGTCACAAAAACCTTTGAAATCCCAGTAAACCAATTGAGTTCCTCGCTCCTCCCAGAGTGACTTCCTAAAAGGTGATCAGTCAGCCAATTAAATTAATAAAGTAAACAGTCGGCCAATTAGAGGTGAGCTGGCAGCCCCAACTCTAAAACTACTATGGAGATATTATACTTCTCACCTCTGAGAAGTTTTCTTCACTTGTGAATGACTAAGTGTTACAAAGACTGCCATTTAAATTAAGGCTGTTACAGTTAAGATTGCACTACTGAGTAGGCTTATTGCATGCATCTTGCTGAACCTTACTGATGAATATTTTCGAAGTTATAACGTTCTTTTTCAGTTTCATTGTACCAGTCGCTTCAACGTCATTATCACCTTATTCTTCCATTTCTTCTTCATCTTCTTCATTTTCCCCTTTTTCATAAGGGAGTTTTTTTGTTGAGGAACATTCACCCCCGGTCGCAGCTGTGCAACGCTCAGTGACTGGTTTGAGAGTCTCCTCAGTAAGAAAGACAATGTGTGTAAAGCGCTCTGCTCAAGGATGCAGCTCTATAATCTGTGAAGCTCCGAACACCGCACCTGTCAGCCGCAAGCCGCTGCAGGTCAAACGCTCCATCCCCTTTGCCAGAGAGTCCTATCAGCGTATGTCGCAGTGTTACCACCAGGGGCATCAATGTCAGTCAAAAGGGTGCTGTAGATCGATTTTCTTTCCTTCAAAAGGTGGATTCTGGTCAAGTCGAAGCTAGGGCATGTGTCTTTAAGTGTGTGAGACAAGTTAGACAGGTGGGTGTGATTTACAGGTAACCATCAGACAACATCTTCTAACATTTGTTTTATTACTGGTTATCATTTCATACCATCCACCAGAATTTTTTTTTAAATAATCTGACTGAGCTACATGATGTGGCCTTGAAGGTACAGCATCGTGCCAGAGAGGGATTTTATAGAAATACAATATGCTAGATAACGCAATCCAAAATTCGTTTTCGGTCTTTCTCTTAAGTGATCGCTGCGTAGTAATCAAACAGAAGTCGGTGTCAACTCTGGGAGTAAAAAAGCAGGCAGGGTTTTATTGTCTTCTGGAAATGGATTTATTACAATAAATGACTCATGAGACGTTGCGTATGATTACAGCAAACAGTAACATAACATGTAAAAACAAAAATCCACAATGAAACCGTAAATTAGATTGTCTTTGCTTGCGTATCATACTCATACTCAAAAGGCAGATTTCAGCAGATTTATGTGGGAACATGTTAGGAACTTGAAAACTCAGCATGCCATATTGTGTAGGTACGTATGACTTTCCACTCGATACACAACATGGTATTTGATTACATTGCTGGGCCTGTTTGCATGAGGGGGAAGTAACGTATTCCTATGTAAGTGACAACTATTCAAGTGAAATCACTAGTTAGGGATGCAAGAGTCACAAGTGATGGAATATAACAACCCAAATTCTACCTCTGCCAGGACCCATGAGTGCAGCTGTAGTTAGTGAGTCTAGCCACCATTTTGGTCTTCGGTTCGCGTAGAAAACGTCGTATTTTGGGATACTTGAAACCCATCCAAAGGAATCGTAAGCTATGAACAACATCAATTTCTAAAAGCTGTATGCTTAATGCATCAATAAGTAATGTAAGTTCCTACTTTTCAAATAAGAATGTGGGTCGACGCACATAAACGCCGAAGCATCTATTGACATTGTATACATAGTTAGTTGTATTTGATGCCATGAAAACGATACATCCAAATTGCCATTTTGTGATGAAAACACTGTTCAGATTAAATTGCTTATTTCTGGTCACATATTTAATTTTTGTCGACTTACTCCAGGATCTCACGAGTTTCATGGGAAAAGTGCGAGCTAAGGCTGGAGCGAGAACGTGAAATTATGTCAACACGAAAGATGAGAGTGTCCACGTGCATGTTTGATCCACAACATCAACGAAGGAGATGGGACAGAACAGAACCCGAACAGATCCGCTTGGTTCGTTTAATGATGAAGACATCTACAATAAATATATATTTCACTGCCATGGAATATTTGAAATTGCAGCTGAGTTGCACGAGGACTTGCATGAGCACATAATGCGTTATCTGTCAACAAGCAGACGACAGCTAAAGATGTTTGCACATGCGCACTCAGACGGGATTCACGGGATTCCCCCCTAGCTAGTTACTTCCGTCAATTTCGGACTACAAGGCGCTACTGAATATAAGGCGCACCCCCTAAAAAAAACTAAACAAAAACATGTTTCAATCCTACATAGGGCGCTACCAAATATAAGGCGATACATCAGAACACACACTTAACAAACACAAAAGAAATCGTCAGAAATCTATTTCAGTCATACATAAGACGCAACCGAATATAAGACGCATGTCTGAAAATCTGAGAAAAAAATATCGCCTTGTAGTCCGAAATTTACGGTACATACTTTTACGGTCACAACTACAACGCAACTTATCGCCCATGCATAGCAAGTAATGTCTGACGTAACTTCTGTAGTATTTCATTTAGTAGTAAGTCTTGCTCGGCAGTAGTCTTCATTCCTTCTCATACAGGCCCTAGGCAACGCCACATCTACAAGTCGCCAGTTTCCAGAGAGCAGTTTTACTAGTCCCTCTTGTGAGCCCTAATCTTCCCCCATCCACCACATCCCCTTCCCATCCCCACCCCATCCCCTTACCTCTGATTAATGTTTTGTGGAAAATGTTTGCCTCTTATTGTGTATGGTAATCATTTAACATATTTCCTTGTCACGATTCCTCAATTTGGACAAAACGACGAAACGTTTACTATCCAGCGACCTGTGTTTCGTTGAGAGCTACGCTCATCGAGTAGACATCTCGTTTTGGTCTACGGACATGACATTTTCAGAGGGTTAAGCATGGAGTGATAAGCGGATGACACTTTTATAAAATTGACTCTTTTCATGGGAGACTGTGCATTTGGGGCTTCATAGCAAAACATTCTAAGCGTCTGCATAATCTTCGCGTGTGCGGTAAATGATAACGGGCGTATGTGTATGCTCCGCCAGTTTATTGATTCTGCATCAATTTATTCATCTCTTCAGACTGGGTAAATTCAGTTCTGTAATATATATTCTGCAGAGACTATGTGTCCGCAAAAGATAACATATAACATAAGATATACACATTTTCTAGTCACGACCATTTCCTGCACCACCCAGAAAGGTTGGTAACTCTATGTTCAGACTTGTAGTTCGAGCCTATCTTTAGACCTGGCTGCCCCACTGGCGGACAAAGCAGAAAGCAAGCACTATGAGGGAAAAGCCTGCGTCCTGGGAGCTGAATACTGCACAAGCAGAGTTCACTGTAGGCCTTGTCTTGCTGACACTGGTAGGAGTGGTGGTAGTAGTAGAAGTGGTAGATGGCGGCGGAATGTATGCAGCACACGTATCACAGCAATCCTGCCAGTAGCTCTGGTTGGTACAGTGCCAAAGCTGACATCCACGAAGTCTGTCTCCAAACTCACAACCTGCAAAGACAATACATAGAATAAATCAGTGATGTTTGTAATTTATCTTGTTTTCTATAACATTACACACAGAGGGTTGCATAGCAACAGTAAATGTATACGTACAAGCAAATAATGGTGATTCTAAAAAGACAGCAATTACTCTTCGCTGGCCTGTGAAAATGGAGACCAATCTTCACGACTAACTTTGCAATTAACAGGAATACGGAGTTATCCATAAAAGGTACTTTGTATTTTAAAGGAAAAAGTACATAATTTATGTTTTCTGTCGAAATATACACGAAAGTGGTAAGTGGTTTTTCACCTATGTAAAGCATCTAGTACAACCATGATCCCTTCATTAGATTAAACACATTTGGCCAGATGACAAAAGCATCTCAGAGCTGTCAGTACACCCAAGCTTCATGTACTCGAGTGCCATTGTTTAGACAAATCACCTGTTCTATTCTTCTTGATGTTGTTACAAGTCTCACAGCAGGTGGCATTGAAGTTGCTGTTGTAGCATCTCATTGGTTCCTTGCTGACAAGCTCACGGCATGTCTCATTGCTGTTGGAGTATATCTTCCCTTCTCTGTCTCGAAAGGGACAGGGCTCTGCAATGATAGAAATATGACTTTCACCAGCGTAATTCTACCACTGTTGAGTCGATTTGGAAACTCACCTCATAGTTCAGTACTTACAGTACAACATTTTTCAAGCACACCGTGCTATATACAAAATGCTTTGACGGAGGCGATAATAAGAATGAAAACAGACCTCAGCCCCCTTAACTTATTTACTGGGATCACTCCAGCTATCATACGAGTCAAACGGGGGGGGGGGGGGGGAGGGGGGGGGGGGGGGGAATCGCCTGAACCACTGCCAGGCGCGGATCAGTTCATGTTTTGGCGGGGTTTCCAAACTTTTTTAAGAGCGGGGGGAGGGGTTATAGGAGCGCTTCGAGCTTAGCCGGAACGTGAGAGAGGGGGGGGGGGGGGTCAGAAGCACGACCCTATGGCTGCGCTTGTACCTCAGCCGAAACAGGAGAGCGGGGGGGGGGGGGGTTAGCACTTTCAGGCTGCCCATTTCCTTACTAATATAAATAGTTTTTTTTATTATTATTTTGTTTATTTTTTATTTTTCTTTGGGGGGGTGTTTCCGGAAACCCCCCCCCCCCCCCCCCCCCTCGTCCGCCTCTGCCTTCTGTGTGTTTTGTTAAAAGTCTTGCAGCACGTGGTGTTAAAGTAGTTGCTGTAGCGTTTCCAACGTTCCTTGCTGCCCAACTCTCTGCGTGACCCGTTGCTGTCGTAGTGAGGCTTTTCCAGTCTTTCCCCACAAGGACATGACATTGCAATGATGGACATGTGATTGTAAAGACTGGAAATCTCCATACGTTGCAATATATAGTACTGCATAATAAACAATGTTATATTTACACTGCACTAATGGGATGACAACAATATTTAGATATGGTAATTATCAATTTCGTCCGTTCACTTATTCGCTTTGTTTTCTCTTCTTTTTGTGTTGGAGAAAAAAATGCACTGACTTCTCTTTTTGACAATATTGCATCTCCAGGAGTTTTCACTCGCATATAGTTGTGGTTCATTTTGCTTTCAGAGTAAGGTATGTTGCGTCAGTTCGTAGATACAAATGACTGAACAAGCAATTTCATTCAGAGTCGAACATTATAGGTGCCATATGAGTTTTGAACAGCTATTTAGTTTCCCTGGTGTTGCTCATAATATATTTTTGTCGTGTTTTACGGCACTCTAAAGTATATGTTCATGTTTTTCCTCTAATACTTTGACATAATGCTTTAGAGACAGCATCAGCAGTTGTACCTGAAAGGTAATACGTGAAGGCGTACTCTCTCTGAAATGTAAAAGGACATTTAAAATGTATGTTGTCTTTGGGGCTGTGACTTGGTTGTGGACAATGGAAGACTTATAGGTTTATGTGGAGAAACTAAATCACACAATCGAGGAGTAGGAAAAATGTTATATGATGATAGCCTTCAACAAGTATGGTCATGATAGGGTTATGTCACTCTGTCATGGGAATGCCTGTTCATTAAGTGTTATAAATGTCTGTCATTAAGTTATTCCTTTTTCACACGTTCGGTTTATCACGTCTTCACATCAGAAAAGGATAGCACTCCAATTCTGGACGCTTATTAATTTTTGGTATCTTCATAGAAATAAAAAAGGGAGGAAAAGTATCTCACTTTTAAAAATTCATCTCTGTCAACCACCACCAGTGGTCGACTTTCGCTGCTAATAGCAAAGCCATGAAACATGCCATCCGCCATGCTGTCTCTTCTTAAAAAGAAATTGCAAGGCCAGCCTTCGTGACAAAAGGAGAAGATTGAGGTACCCTGAAGTCCCAGCACCCACCCCAGACCAGACCATCATTTGCAGCCCTTTGTTCAGATCTGCCTGTCGCAGACTGGACTTGTCAGCCACCAGTGAGCCTGCAGTCATCGTGGACCTCGCCCTTCCAAAATCTTTGTTCGCATATTTCCGATATTCATGGCGATGAAATGCAGATGTAGATTTCTTCAACATCGAACGAATCAAGCGGACTCGTGCGGCCGTTATTATGTCCCTTCTCCTTCGTTGCCGATTTAACACGCACGTGAACGTTGTCATCGTTCGTGTTCATTTACTTTTGTGTTCTCGCTCAAACTTCAGCTCGCACTTTACCCACCCAACTCGTGAGACCCTGGCGTACGTCGACACACATTTCCTCGTTTACAAAAATAAAGCAATTTAATCTGAACAGTGTTTTCTTAACAAAAATGCAATTTAAATGCATCGTTTTCATGGCATCAGATAAAACTAGGTTTGTACACAATGTCAACAGATGCTTCGGCGTTTAGGTGCGTGGACCCACATTTTCATTTGTTTTTAATTGTAGGAGCTTACACGACGTATTGATGCATTCAACATACAGCTTTGATAACTTAATGCTCTGTATTGCTTCGCATTTCTTTGGATGGGTTTCTAGTATTCCAAAAGACAGCGTTTTCTGCGCTAAGCGAAGACAACAATGGCTGCTGAAGTCACTGTTACTACAGCTGTACTCAATGCCACTGTCATGAAATGCATGAAGACTTAGTGTAAACTTGTAAAAACACGTGGTGTCAATGCGTCTATCTTGTGAACGCGTCTTAATGAGTGGATATTTTACGTTTTATGTAAAAATTATTAGAGCGTTCATGTCATGGGTGCACGTGCAATTGTATTTTTCTGTGCGAGTTTGTGATTCTCGTTCTTCGGGTTTTTTCAGCTCTAATTTGGGGGGTGGGGGTGGGGATTTGATAACGAGGGGTGGATTTTTGTCTTACTGCAAGAGCAGTACGTTGAATATTTGTTTCGCCGTTTTGAGTCAGTAGCGTTTGCTATTCGCCTGAAGATTTGCACTCCGCAGTGAGGGAAGATGTGACTGTAATGTTTTTGGCTCTCTGTGAAGCATTTCACTGTGTGCAACGGTGGTGCTGTTATTTTTGTACGTGTGTTCGTCGGTGGACAAGTTAACTTGTCATTATCTTCCACAAGCCCGTTGGGACTTCCGTGTTTTCTGTTTGGACCAGAGTATTTGTTTGAATTAGTGGGATTTTCCTTTCGGGTTTGCTGTGTATGAATATTTGGAGTCCACTGTTGGGGATACGTAATTTTGTTGTAGTTGTTGTTATATGACTAAGTATTGTCACTGGATATTGAGATTGGACTGTATCAGTGAAGAAATATACATTTTTCCGTATACTTTATTTTGTGTTTGTATGTATTAAAATATTTGGTTTTGTTATCTCGTATTTTGGAATGATTTTAGAGAGCTAGCCTGTAACATGAGGCGCCACATTAGAGCAGTTTAATGGAAATGGCGTGATATTCTTGAGTCCTGGCTGAAGTAGAAGTTGGGTTGTTTTACTACACTGTTACTTTGATAGGAACCACACCTTCTACTCATGCATCTCTAAATAGTGATGTTACTTCAAAAGTTGACACTTGCAAAGTAAGGCGTTACTTTCCTTTCATATACATACGGCCCCCAAAGAGGTTTGGAGTGCAGCACCTGTCTGCGTAGCATTTCTGATAGCAATGGCCAATGAATGCTGTGACTTTTTCGGAGCACTCCTCATTTGTATCAGTCGGGTACGTGTCACCGACAGATATATAAGCTGTGAGTGTTCTGGTCATCTACACTATCATTGCACTGAAATATAACTTTAAACAGTTGATTATGTCAAAAGCAGCCTCACCCAAACCCTTCCTGTTGGTGCTAGATATGGCCACCAGAGAAGATGTAGCAAGCCACAAGGAGGAGAATTAAATAGTCATCTTTCCAACAATATACGATGCCGAACGACAGAAGAGTGCTTACTATTCAGACTTCTCAAAATATTGCTTTAAAATATTGCTCACAATATTGTTTTGCATTTTATAAGCGCACTCGAAGACAAGGAGCAAGAGGATGGAGCAGGGGGGTGGGCATGGGGACGGGGCAGGGGGACGGGGCAGGGGACGGGGCATGGGGAGGGGGCAGGGGGACGGGGCAGGGGGACGGGGCAGGGGGACGGGGCATGGGGAGGGGGCAGGGGGACGGGGCAGGGGGACGGGGATGGGGCATGGGGACGGGGGTGGGGCATGGGGACGGGGGTGGGGCTGGGGGACGGGGGTGAGGCATGAGGACGGGGGTGGGACATGGGGACGGGGATGGGGCATGGGGACGGGGGTGGGGCATGAGGACGGGGGTGGGGCAGGGGGACAGGGATGGGGCATGGGGACGGGGATGGGACAGGGATGGGGCATGGGGACGGGGGTGGGGCAGGGATGGGGCATGGGGACAGGGATGGGGCATGGGGACGGGGGTGGGGCATGGGGACAGGGATGGGGCAGGTGGACGGCGGGTGGGGCAGGGGGACGGGGATGGGGCATGGGGACGGGGATGGGGCAGGGATGGGGCATGGGGACGGGGATGGGCAAGGATGGGCATGGGGACGGGGATGGGGCATGGGGACGGGGTGGGGCATGGGGACGGGGATGGGGCAGGGATGGGTCATGGGGACGGGGATGGGGCAAGGATGGGGCATGGGGACGGGGATGGGGCAGGGATGGGGCATGGGGAAGGGGATGGGGCAGGGATGGGGCATGGGGACGGGGATGGGGCATGGGGACGGGGGTGGGGCATGGGGACGGGGGTGGGTTATGGGGACGGGGGTGAGGCAGGGATGGGGCATGGGGACGGGGGTGGGGCATGGGGACGGGGGTGGGCCATGGGGACGGGGGTGGGGCAGGGATGGGGCAGGGGGACGGGGGTGGGCAGGGATGGGGCATGGGGACGGGGGTGGGGCATGGGGACGGGGTGGGGCAGGGATGGGGCATGGGGACGGGGGTGGGGCATGGGGACGGGGGTGGGGCATGGGGACGGGGGTGGGGCAGGGATGGAGCATGGGGACGGGGCATGGGGACAGGGACGGGGCAGGGGGACGGGGCAGGAGGACGGGGCATGGGGAGGGAGCAGAGGGACGGGGCAGGGGGACGGGGGTGGGGCATGGGGACGGGGGTGGGGCATGAGGACGGGGGTGAGGCATGGGACGGGGGTGGGACATGGGGACGGGATGGGGCATGGGGACGGGGGTGGGGCATGGGGACGGGGGTGGGGCATGGGGACGGAGATGGGGCATGGGGACGGGGATGGGGCAGGGATGGGGCATGGGGACGGGGTGGGGCAGGGATGGGGCAGGGGGACGGGGATGGGGCAGGGATGGGGCATGGGGACGGGGGTGGGGCAGGGATGGGGCAGGGGGACAGGGATGGGGCATGGGGACGGGGGTGGGGCAGGGATGGGGCATGGGGACGGGGATGGGGCAGGGATGGAGCATGGGGACGGGGGTGGGGCAGGATGACGGGGACAGGGATGGGGCATGGGGACGGGGGTGGGGCAGGATGACGGGGCATGGGGACGGATATGGGACAGGGGGACGGGGCATGGGGATGGGGCAGGGGGACAGGGACGGGGAACGGGGATGGGGCATTGGGACAGGATGACGGAGCATGGGGAAGTGGCAGGGGGACAGGGATGGGACAGGGATGGGGCATGGGGACGGGGCAGGGGGAAGTGGCAGGAGGTTGGGGCATGGGGACGGATATGGGACAGGGATGGGGCCTGGGGCAGGGGGACAGGGTTGGGGCATGGGGACGGGGATGGGGCAGGGATGGGGAATGGGGGAGGGGGCATGGTGATGGGGCATGGGGATGAGGCATGGGGATGGGGCGTGGGGATGGGGCTTGGGGATGGGGCATGGGGATGGGGCGTGGGGATGGGGCCTGGGGATGGGGCGTGGGGATGGGGCATGGAAATGGGGCATGGGGGATGGGGCAGGGATGGGGCAGGGATGGGGTATGGGGATGGGGCATGGGGACGGGGCATGGGGAGGGGGCATGGGGAGTAGGGCATGGGGAGGGGGCATGGGGTTGGGGCATGTGGATGGGGCATGGGGGTGGGGCATGGGGGTGGGGCATGCGGATGCGGCATGGGACAGGGATGGGGCAGGGATGGGGCATGGGGATGGGGCATGGGGGTGGGGCATGGGGGTGGGGCATGGGGTGGGGCATGGGGGTGGGGCATGGGGGTGGGGCATGGGGGTGGGGCATGGGGGTGGGGCATGGAGGTGGGGCATGGAGGTGGGGCATGAGGGTGGGGCATGGGGTGGGGCATGGGGTGGGGCATGGGGGATGGGGCAGGGATGGGGCAGAGATGGGGCATGGGGATGGGGCATGGGGATGGGGCATGGGGATGGGGCAGGGATGGAGCATGGGGATGGGGCATGGGTTTGGGGGATGGGGGTGGCGCATAAGATGGGGCAGGGATGGGTCATGGGGATGAGGCATGGGGATGGGGCATGGGGATGGGGCATGGGGATGGGGCATGGGCATGGGGCATGGGGATGGGGCAGGGATGGGGCATGGGGATGGGGCATGGGGATGGGGCATGAGGAAGTGGCAGGGGGATGTGGCATGGGGACGGATATGGGACAGGGGGATTGGGCAGGGGGAAGTGGCAGGGGGATGGGGCAGGGGGATGGGGCAGGGGATGGGGCAGGGATGGGGCATGGGGATGGGGCAGGGGGATGGGGCAGGGATGGGGCATGGGGATGGGGCATGAGGAAGTGGCAGGGGGATGTGGCATGGGGATGGGGCATTAGGAAGTGGTAGGGATGGGGCATGGGGATGGGGCATGAGGAAGTGGCAGGGGGATGGGGCATGGGAATGGGGCATGAGGAAGTGGCAGGGATGGGGCATGGGGATGGGGCATGGGGATGGGGCATGGGGATGGAGCATGGGATGGGGCATGGGGATGGGGCATGGGGATGGGGCATGGGGATGGGGCATGGGGATGGGGCATGAGAAAGTGGCAGGGATGGGGCATGGGGATGGGGCATGGGGATGGGGCATGGGGATGGGGCATGAGGAAGTGGCAGGGATGGGGCATGGGGATGGGGCATGGGGATGGGGCATGAGGAAGAGGCAGGGATGGGGCATGGGGATGGGGCAGGGATGGGGCATGAGGAAGTGGCAGGGGGATGTGGCATGGGGACGGATATGGGACAGGGGGACGGGGCATGGGGAAGTGGCAGGGGGATGGGACATGGGGATGGGGCATGGGGATGGGGCAGGGATATGGCATGGGGATGGGGCATGGGGATGGGGCAGGGATGGGGCTTGGGGATGGGGCATGGGGATGGGGCAGGGATGGGGCAGGGATGGGGCAGGGATGGGGCATGGGGATGGGGCATGGGGATGGGGCAGGGGGATGTGGCATTGGGATGGGGCAGGGAGAAGTGGCAGGAGGACAGGGGTGGTGTATGGGGATGGGACAGGGGAATGGGACATGGGGATGGGGCAGGGGGAAGTGGCAGGAAGACAGGGATGGGGCAGGGGGACGGGGACAGGGCAGGAGGACAGGGCAGGGGGACGTTGCATGGGGACGGGGACGGGGGGCCGAACAGGGGGTTGAATATGGGGAGACATGCTACCTCAACTTCAGGTCAGTTCTTCTAGTGCACCGGACACATAGCACTAGTATTGTCTTCCTATTCTGTTTTTTGCCCTTGTAAAAAGTGTTATGTGTAAACATGCTGTCTGATAGGATTGTTACATAAACCGTTGTACCACGTGTTTGTCCTACCTTCTGATACACAGAGTTGACTATCACTGAAAAAAAAACAACCATTAGCAGAACAAAACCATCTATGTTACTATGTTTGCGCGCCTGTTCGTGTGCGTGTAGCCATAACATAGTTTATATGCGTGCATTACTGCACATACGTCTGTGTGCGCGCGCGAGCGCGCATGTATGTGTGTGTGTGTGTGTGTGTGTGTGTGTGTGTGTGTGTGTGTGTGTGCTTGCGTAAGTACCTGCGAGCGTTTGTGTGTTTGTATGTGTGTGGTCGTGTGTGCAGGCGGGCGTACTTGCTGTTCACGTGTTTGTATGTGTGTGTGTCCGTGTGTGCATGCGTGCGTGCATGCTTGCGTTCGTGTGTGTGTGTATATATATATATTTATATACTAGCCGCATCACGGCCAGGCACCGCGCAAAGCGCCAAAGCCACATACAAAGCCAAATTCTTCAGCCGCCATTTTGTTATTTTCATTACGTAACCATGATAACCAAAAACTTTGTTAACAGATCTTCATCATTTGACTTTACCTACCCATACACCAAATTTCGGTCAAATCGGAGCACTTTGAGTTTTCTGTAGCCATCTTGTTTGTGCCCACTTCCGGTTACCATGGCGACACCATTTTTTTAACCCAACTATGACCTGACCCCGGCCCACACCTAACCCCATTCCAAGTTTTAAGTCGATGGGAATAAAACTGTGGAAACGTATAAGTGTCACACAGACACACAGCTCAATTATATATAGAGACTAGCCGCTTCGCGGCCAGGCAATGCGCAAAGCGTCAAAGCCACATACAAAGCCAAATTCTTCAGCCACCATTTTGTTTATCTCATTACGTAACCATAACCAAAAATGTGTTCACAGATCTTCATCATTTGACTTGACCTACCCATACACCAAATTTCGGTCAAATCGGAGCACTTTGAGTTTTCGGCGGCCATCTTGTTTGTGCCCACTTCCGGTTACCATGGCGACACCTTTTTTTAACCCCACCATGACCTGACCCCAGCCCACATCCAACCCCATACCAAGTTTTAAGTCGATGGGAACTCCTGTGTCTCAGGCGGCTTCGCCGCCTTCGACACAGTCGTCCATTGTTTACTCTGCCGCCATTTTGTTTTTCTCGTGACGTAACCATGGTAACCGAAAAATTTGTTCACAGATCTTCATCATTTGACTTGACCAACCCACACACCAAACTTTGGTCAAATCGGAGCACTTTGAGTTTTCGGCGGCCATCTTGTTTGTGCCCACTTCCGGTTACCATGGCAACTCCATTTTTTTAACCCCACCATGACCTGACCCTGGCCCACATCTAATCCCATTCCAAGTTTTAAGTCGATGGGAACTCCTGTGTCTCAGGCGGCTTCGCCGCCTTCGACACAGTCGTCCAAATTCTTCAGTCGCCATCTTGTTTTTCTCGTGACGTAACCATGACAACCAAAAAATTCTTGCGCAGATCTTCATCATTCGACTGTACCTACCCACACACCAAATTTCGGTCAAATCGGAGCACTTTGAGTTTTCGGTGGCCATCTTGTTTGTGCCCACTTCCGGTTACCATGGCAACTCCATTTTTTTAACCCCACCCTGACCTGACCCCGGCCAACACCTAACATCACACCAAGTTTCATCTACCCACACACCAAATTTCGGTCAAATCGGAGCACTTTGAGTTTTCGGCGGCCATCTTGTTTGTGCCCACTTCCGGTTACCATGGCAACACCATTTTTTAATCCCACCATGACCTGACCCTGGCCCACACCTAACCCATTCCAAGTTTTAAGTCGATGGGAACTCCTGTGTCTCAGGCGGCTTCGCCGCCTTCGACACAGTCGTCCAAATTCTTCAGCCGCCATCTTGTTTTTCTCGTGACGTAACCATGACAACCAAATTTTTTTTGACAGATCTTCATCATCTGACTATACCTACCAACACACCAAATTTCGGTCAAATCGGAGCACTTTGAGTTTTCGGCGGCCATCTTGTTTGTGCCCACTTCCGGTTACCATGGCAACACCATTTTTTTAACCCCACGTTGACCTGACCCCGGTCCACACCTAACCCCATACCAAATTTCAAGTCGATCGGAATAAAACTGTGGAAACGTATAAGTGTCACACACACACACACACACAGACACACACACAGACAGACAGCGAAAATATATATAGAGACTAGCCGCTTCGCGGCCAGGCACTGCGCAAAGCGCCAAAGCCACATACGAAGCCTATTTCTTCAGCCGCCATTTTGTTTTTCTCATTACGTAGCCATGATAACCAAAAATAATTTGTTCACAGATCTTCATCATTTGACTTTACCTACCCACACACCAAATTTCGGTCAAATCGGAGCACTTTAAGTTTTCGGCGGCCATCTTGTCTGTGCCCACTTCCGGTTACCATGGCAACACGATTTTTTTAACTCCACCATGACCTGACCCCGGCCCATACCTAACCCCATTCCAAGTTTTAAGTCGATGGGAATAAAACTGTGTACTTCTGTGTCTCAGGCGGCTTTGCCGCCTTCGACACAGTCGTCCATTCTTCAGCCGCCATTTTGTTTTTCTCATTACGTAACCATGATAACCAAAACATTTGTTCACAGATCTTCATCATTTGACTTTACCTACCCACACACCAAATTTCGGTCAAATCGGAGCACTTTGAGTTTTCGGCGGCCATCTTGTTTGTGCCCACTTCCGGTTACCATGGCAACACCATTTTTTTACCCCACCATGACCTGACCCAGGCCACATCTAACCCCATGCCAAGTTTTAAGTCGATGGGAACTCCTGTGTCTCAGGCGGCTTCGCCGCCTTCGACACAGTCGTCCATTGTTTCCTCAGCCGCCATTTTGTTTTTCTCGTGACGTAACCATGGTAACCAAAAAATTTGTTCACAGATCTTCATCATTTGACTTTACCTACACACACCACACACACCAAATTTCGGTCAAATCGGAGCACTTTGAGTTTTCGGCGGCCATCTTGTTTGTGCCCACTTCCGGTTCCCATGGCAACACCATTTTTTTTACCCCACGTTGATCTGACCCGAGTCCACACCTAACCCCATACCAAGTTTCAAGTCGATCGGAATAAAACTGTGGAAACGTATGAGTGTCACACACACACACACACACACACACACACACACACACACACACACACACACACACACACACACACACACACACACAGCGAAAATATATAGAGAGACTAGCCGCTTCGCGGCCAGGCAATGCGCAAAGCGTCAAAGCCACATAATGATACAAAGCCAAATTCTTCAGCCGCCATTTTGTTTTTCTCATTACGTAACCATAACTAAAAATGTGTTCACATATCTTCATCATTTGACTTTACCTATCCATACACCAAATTTCGGTCAAATCGGAGCACTTTGAGTTTTCGGCGGCCATCTTGTTTGTGTCCACTTCCGGTTACCATGGCGACACCTTTTATTTAACCCCACCATGACCTGACCCCGGCCCACATCTAACCCCATACCAAGTTTTAAGTCAATGGGAACTCCTGTGTCTCAGGTGGCTTCGCCGCCTTCGACACAGTCGTCCAAATTCTTCGGTCGCCATTTTGTTTTCACGTGACGTAACCATGGTAACCAAAAAATGTGTTCACAGATCTTCATCATTTGACTTTACCAACCCACACACCAAATTTCGGTCAAATCGGAGCACTTTGAGTTTTCGGCGGCCATCTTGTTTGTGCCCACTTCCGGTTACCGTGGCATCGCCATTTTTTTTTACCCCACCATGACCTGACCCTGGCCCACATCTAACCCCATTCCAAGTTTTAAGTCGACATGAACTCCTGTGTCTCAGGCGGCTTCGCCGCCTTCGACACAGTCGTCCATTGTTTACTCTGCCGCCATTTTGTTTTTCTCGTGACGTAACCATGGTAACCGAAACATTTATTCACAGATCTTCATCATTTGACTTTACCAACCCGCACACCGAATTTCGGTCAAATCGGAGCACTTTAAGTTTTCGGCGGCCATCTTGTTTGTGCCCACTTCCGGTTACCGTGGCAACGCCATTATTTTTTAACCCCATGACCTGACCCTGGCCCACATCTAACTAACCCCATTCCAAGTTTTAAGTCGATGGGAACTCATGTGTCTCAGGCGGCTTCGCCGCCTTCGACACAGTCGTCCATTGTTTCTTCAGCCGCCATCTTGTTTTTCTTGTCACGTAACCATGACAACCAAATTTCTTTTCACAGATCTTCATCATTCGACTGTACCTACTTACAAACCATATTTCGGTCAAATCGGAGCATTTTCAGTTTTCGGCCGCCATCTTGTTTGTGCCCACTTCCGGTTGCCATGGCAACACCATTTTTTTAACCCCACGTTGACCTGACCCCGGTCCACACCTAACCCCATACCAAGTTTCAAGTTGATCGGAATAAAACTGTGGAAACGTATGAGTGTCACACACACACACAGACACACACACACACACACACACACAGCGAAAATATATGTGTGTGTGTGTGTGTGTGTGTGTGTGCGTGCGTGCATGCTTGCATGCGTGTGTGTGTGTGTATGTGTGTGTGTGTGTGTGTGTGTGTGTGTGTGTGTGTGTATGTGTGTCTGTGTGTGTGTCTGTGTGTGTGTCTGTGTGTGTGTGTTTGTGTGTGTGTGCGTGTGCGTGTGCGTAAGTGCTTGCATGTTTGCGTTCGTGTGTGTGTGTGTGTGTGTGTGTGTGTGTGTGTGTGTGTGTGTGTGTGTCTGTGTGTGTGTGTCTGTGTGTGTGTGTTTGTGTGTGTGTGCGTGTGCGTGTGCGTGTGCGTAAGTGCTTGCATGTTTGCGTTCGTGTGTGTGTGTGTGTGTGTGTGTGTGTGTGTGTGTGTGTGCGTAAGTGCGTAAGTGCGTGCGTGCATGATTGCGTTCGTGTGTGTGTGTGTGTGTCTGTCTGTGTGTGTGTGTGTGTGTGTGTGTGTGTGTGTGCGTAAGTGCGTAAGTGCGTGCGTAAGTGCATGTGTGTCTGTGAACACAAAAGGGCAAAAGGAGGGCAAGGAAGAAGGAATGACCATTGTCTCACCATCAAGACTGGGAGCATTGGGCGATGAAACACAGAACCCGTTGAAGCACCACTGAAAAGAAAATCACCACTGGTTGGTAGTTTCTTTGCTGGTAAAGGATTTGTATTATTGAACGTATGTTTTCTAAACTATTCTTATATGTATTTCTTTTTTTAAAATCTTCGTTATTCATAGTCTGCATTGAAAAGAAAGACACAGTCAGGTTTTAACCAGTATCTGTGAGAGTCATTCTTGAAAATATCCTCTATATAGTGATAGGATAAATTACTTGGAACTAGTTTAACATACATAGCCGAAGCCCTGCGTGGGACAGACAGGAAAAAATATAAGACAACCGGCGGAGGCTGAACCCGCGACCTTTCTGAAAATATCATCTATATTTTGATAGGATAGATTACTTGCGTATTGTTTTGCTTGCAGTAATGCTGGAGAACAAGGCAGGTGAGAAAACGTTTTAGCCAAAATCTGAAAGTCACCTTCTTGTCTCCACATGTAGTTCCGCGGAACAGAGGAATTGTTTGGCACAGCGAGCTGCCCTGAGGGTCTGTGCAGTACGTCTTGTAGCACATCGTGTCTCCAAGGGTGGTGAGACTCTGCAAAGAAACAGGTGCATGCTCCATAGTGCCACTGCTTTGAACTCCTATGAATACGAGAGAAGGGGTGACCAATCGAGTATGGCGAAGTTGCAAGCAGAGGCAAGCTTTGGGATAAAAATTTCCTTCTTCAGGAAAATTTGCCTCCGCTCGCAACTTCGCCATTCTCGATTGGTCACCCTTCTCCTGTTTTCATTAATTCGTAGTCTGACACCGGCCTCTCATTTTAACTCCACTGGCAGTGTGGCCAACTCAGGCAGCAACTGCAGCAGTTGCAGCTGAACTTTTAATAGAAATGAAATACGTCAATAAGTGGTGAGATTGTATGTTACCTCCACCAAAGAGGATATGTCTTTCCCTTGGTTACTTCGTTAGGTCGTTACTCGACAAAATATATTTTGAAAACAGTTATGTGCAAGGTCATGGTTTTAGCCAAGATGGCGCTAGCAACAGCATGAGAAGTAATGAGAGCGTTCTTTCATTCCACATGTGGTTGTGAGGCTTAGCAGCATCGCTCTCTACACGTGTGTGGCAAGCGATTAGCGCTGTACACGCAGCGTCGTGTGGATAGCGTCAGTGTGGAACGTGCGGAGAGCGTCAGTGTGGAACGTGTGAAGAGCGTTAGTGTGGAACGTGTGGAGAGCGTCAGTCTGGAACGTGTGAAGAGCGTCAGTGTGGAACGTGTGAAGAGCGTCAGTGCGGAACGTGCGGAGATCGTCAGTGTGAAACGTGTAGAGAGCGTCAGTGTGGTGCGTGTGGAGAGCGTCAGTGTGGAACGTGTGGAGAGCGTCAGTGTGGAACGTGTAGATAGCGTCAGTCTGGAACGTGTAGAGAGCGTCAGTGTGGTGCGTGTGGAGAGCGTCAGTGTGGAACGTGTGGAGAGCGTCAGTGTGGAACGTGTGGAGAGCGTCAGTGTGGAACGTGTAGAGAGCGTCAGTGTGGAACGTGTGGAGAGCGTCAGTGTGGAACGTGTGGAGAGCGTCAGTGTGGAACGTGTGGAGAGCGTCAGTGTGGAAAGTGTGGAGAGCGTCAGTGTGGAACGTGTGGAGCGCGTCAGTGTGGAACGTGTGAAAAGCGTCAGTGTGGAACGTGTGGAGAGCGTCAGTGTGGAACGTGTGGAGAGCGTCAGTGTGGAACGTAAGAAGAGCGTCAGTGTGAAACGTGTGGAGAGCGTCAGTGTGGAGCGTGTGGAGAGCGTCATTGTGAAACGTGTGGAGAGCGTCAGTGTGGAACGTGTGGAGAGCGTCAGTGTGGAACGTGTCGAGAATGTCAGTGTGGAACGTGTGAAGAGCGTCAGTGTGAAACGTGTGAAGAGCGTCAGTGTGGAACGTGTGGAGAGCGTCAGTGTGGAACGTGTGGAGAGCGTCAGCGTGGAACGTGTGGAGAGCGTCCGTGTGAAACGCGTGGAGAGCGTCAGTGTGGAACGTGTGGAGAGCGTCAGTGTGGAACGTGTGGAGAGCGTCAGTGTAAAACGTGTGAAGAGCGTCAGTGCGGAACGTGTGGAGAGCCTCAGTGTGGAATGTGTGGAGAGTATCAGTGTGGAACGTGTGGAGAGCGTCAGTGTGGAACGTGTGGAGAGCGTCAGTGTGGAACGTGTGAAGAGCGTCAATGTGGAACGTGTGGAGAGGGTCAGTGTGGAACGTGTGGAGAGCGTCAGTGTGGAACGTGTGGAGAGCGTCAGTGCGGAACGTGTGGAATGGCCTCGTGAACAACGGATGTGGCTTGCAATGCGTCTTACTTGTCTCTTTGTCCTCTAGAAAGGGGACGCAGACATGAGGAAAAGCTGGTGGCCACAAGGGCCGCCACACTCGGGGAAACAGAAACAGTGCTTGGATCGTGAAATACACGTGTCCTAGAGTGCCAGCAGATACTGGCTGGGTTTTGTGAGTAACAAAAAGTGATTTCACGGTTTGGGACCGGTTCTATTCTTCCAGTATTTCAAGTGAAATGCTTCTGGCCATCAGCCAATGGGGGCGCTCTTTGCCTTCAAGCATTGCTCTACCCTCACACGAGTTAATGATGTCTGCCGTTTTTTCTTTGATTTGCATTCAAAACATGCACTTGCAGAATTACTGACGCATACAAAGATACCATAACCAAATAACAGCACTGATTTATCAAACTCTATGGAGAACACACCAACACCTCATTGTAATCGCTACATTATTCAATGGAAATATACCTCGGAGTCCACGGTGCGAGGCGATTCGTGCCAGTGACAGAGATACGTGATACCACAATGCGTATCATGTAGCTGAGAGGTTAGAGAAGTTTCACCCTGTGCGAACACTGAAATGAATTTCTAGACGAGAGAAACATAAACACCGTGTTACTGTAGGACGGCCCTAATAGAGCCCGTATGTAAGAACCAAACTCAGAAGTAAGTGACCTCCAGCGCCTAAAGGTGGAGAGCAAAAGGATGTCAGAGAGAATAAAGAGTGGATGCAGAATGTGAGAAAGGCTAAGTGTGAAATTAAAACAGTCCAGATTCACACCCGGAATTATCTTGGGTTCCCTGTTGCAAACTGGGGAAAACCCGTACTGTGAAACTCTTATGACGGAGGCACACATTACAAAGACATAGTGTCTAAGCCCCTGTTGCAAACTGGGAAAAACCCGTACTGTGAAACTCGTATGACGGAGGCACACATTACAAAGACATAGTGTATACGCCCCTGTTGCAAACTGGGAAAAACCCGTACTGTGAAACTCTTATGACGGAGGCACACATTACAAAGACATAGTGCCTAAGCCCCTGTTGCAAACTGGGAAAAACCCGTACTGTGAAACTCGTATGACGGAGGCACACATTACAAAGACATAGTGTATAAGCCCCTGTTGCAAACTGGGAAAAACCCGTACTGTGAAACTCGTATAACGGAGGCACACATTACAAAGACATAGTTGCTAAACCCATTCTCGATGACTTCACGCCACAAAGTTATACGACGAGAATTGCTTTGTTGGGCACTGCTGTGATGGAGCTTTGTCGTAAGAATGCAGAAGCTAGACTGCCTGCAGTACACTGATTACTTGTTGTGAATAGACCTTTTCAGAAACAATGGGACGTTTACAAAACTGTATTAAAACATTGCTGTCTTCTGTATCATATTGTACGTTTATTTATTTTCACAAATAATGAATATTTCGAGACATATTGGCAAAATATGTAGGTGGACATCAACACGTTTATGTGAAAAAAATATATTAAATCGCTTTACCTTTTGTCGTGTTCGTTTGTAATTTGTTTTCGGTTTGTCGTGAAAGGTTTTGTCGTGAGGCTGTAGTTTGTATTCTTAAACACATACACGAGGTTTTTTAATTACGGAAATATTAGGCAAAATATATGCTCAGTGCTTGAAACACAAAGGTTCTTCCATTTCTACTCGGCAAAACTTCAACATGCGATTATTCCATTATTTTTTGGCATTTACTGTACTCATATAAAATATTCAACCTCTGGTGTTTGATTCCGATTGCGGGGCGTTTGCCAAAATTCCCTAATGAAGATATACGTACACAGAACACTTACAGGACAGACCGAGGACCCGTTCCCGTAGGCGCGTTTACACTGAGTCTGCACGTCGTACACCTGTCCTGGAACTAGGTCTGTGACATTGGGAACCCCAGCAGGGGAGGTAATCTCGTGGATGCAGGATTCGCTCCCTCTGAAAAGGAACGTAATCAAAAGTGAAATGAGTCGTATGTGTTGAAAACGTCGCAAGAAAAGATATAATTCAAGAAGCAACATACAAAAGTTCACAAACATTCAAGCAAACAAACACGGAATCGA